>BQNB010001019.1:0-149124 GCA_026074375.1 Tanacetum coccineum
ACCCAAAACAAATATACATACCAAGGCACAACAAATGGATACTAATTCACTGATAAACTACATCACCAACTTAATCATCCTACATGCCTAGTTTACACTCTTCATGGTCATGGTCTAAAGAAATTGATCATTCCACTTCAAATAGACTATTCTTTAGCACATAAACACATCATACCTTTATCCTTCTTTGAGGATTGAATGTCTCAACCACCTAGTTATTCTTCCAAATATGTACATCAAGAGTAACGTAACCCATTAACCGTCAACTCAAATAATAAATTCAATCACAACCAGACCCTACGTTCCTGGCACCATACTTAAGCTGCAACTCAAACATATATACCACCACCACCAGCATTCACCTTTCTGACCTGATTTCAACGTTAGAGAAATTAATTAGAATTCTTCACGAACACACTTTCTATCATGCTACAAATGACCTGTTATTCAGCCCACCCGACCCATCTATCACGCCACTTCTAACTATAGTAATAAAAACAAGTATTTAATGTCCAGACTCGAGGACAAGGTGGTGATATTAGTAAGGGGCCTTACATGAGAGAAGTTTGTCCCCGGAGAAGCTCCCTAGTTCCAAGGTGCTCTTGAACTATATATCAGGAAAGAAAGTGCAATGCTGCAACCATCCCACGACTTAACAAGTGGGTTCGTTTTACCTGACCATGAAACTATAAACACCATTGTGAACAGGATTCCTTCTCTTATAATCTATGGCATTATTATAAATTAATATCTGCTAGTCTTTTAGACAAATGAAACATAGTTTTTAGATTATTTTTTGTTGGTGTTGGGTTAGTGCGACGACACCTTTTCACCCTTTGGGGCCTACCGATGTGCTACTAGGAAAGTCTGTGAGGTGTAATCTGTGGACGTTACTACCTACTAAAGTAGGATGTTATAACTTGTAGTATGTGCTTGATGGACCATTGACTCTGAAGACATGCATTTCTTTTGTGTTTTGACAAAAGAGCGGTGTTTAGCATTGCTTACTAAAGCTGTTCGTATCAAAACTCTTATTTTTTAACAAGAAACTTCTATCTGCTTATTTTTACACACAAGTAATCAGATAAGCAATCCCAAACACTTTCACACTGTTAACATCATACAGAATAAGCAGATAGTCATTTTAGCCAAAAGGGTGTTTGCAATTACTTACTAAGAAAACACAATGTCTAAGTCATCTAAAAGCCGGTCTTCATTTTGTTTTCAACGATCTAGTGCTTTCCCATTCACCTTTATAAAAAGGACGGACTCCCCTACATATCCCTTATATATAGTACTTCATCTCATGTTCTATCTAGGGGACCTCAACAACAACTTTCGGTTCTTTCTGAATATCCATAATGTCCATAACTGACCTTGTGTTCAACACCCGAGTCATCACTTACCACGTATCTACTTATGCCCTTGAACTTTTATATCAAAAGAAAAAAAGGGCATATTATTAAATGTAACAACACGCAACAAGATAATCAACTATCATTAGATCAAGCAATTACAAATTGATCATTCAGAACTTAATACTACAGACACAAAGTAATCAAATAAGCAATCCAAAACATCCTTCAAAGAGTTTATATCAAAACATAAAAAGCTGGCAAATGTAGAACAAGTAAGAAATTAAAGAGGTGTTTGGGATTGCATATTAAGACTAATAATTTGCAGAGGCACATAATCACCTGTTACAAAATGGAAGAGATAGTGTACGGATTTACTTCTCGTGTGTCAAAACACAACAATCAGATCATCAATTGGTCAACTATCTGACAATTCCGCTAATTTATACACAACAGTTGATAAAGAAGTTTCATTTAGAACACATCAGAATTTTGAAAATCATTACCATCTTTAAGATTATCAGTTAATTTTGTCAAAATATTTTTTAAACCTCACATAGCTAATATCTCGAAAAAGGTTTGTTTGGGATTCCTTACTAGAACTAATTATCCGCAAAGCTATTTACATTAAGCACCTTCAAATTTCTTTTCCACAAAAACAAAATAATTATATAAAAAATCCCAATATTAAAAGTACAAATAAGCATCAACGTGTTCCGTATTGCTAACTGCCTATGCCTTTTTGTTTTAAACCGTTATTCTAGTTATTAATGGATATTATCAGTAAATAATCAGATTCAAATAGAAAATACAATTAAGCATCTCCAAGGTGGACTAGTGGCAAGATATTCCTAGTAACATCTATATTTGATTCCTATCTAAAATTTTCACATGTGAAGATAGTTTACAAATACGCTAGTAACATCTATTTGATTCCTATCTAAAATTTTCACATGTGAAGATACTTTACAAATTCGCTAGTAACATCGATTCCTATCTAAAATTTTCACATGTGAAGATACTTTACAAATCCACTAGAAAGATCAAAAACTAATTCCTTGCTAAACTTTTCATTCATTAAGATATTGCATAAACTAATTAAGTCGCCTATAACAATCAAAACCTAATTCATAATATTTACACTCACATGTGACATATATACAGTTTATAGAATGAAAATAACTTCAAAAACATAATTATAATGAATTATAAATTAAATTTAATGATAAAAAAAGAGGTGTTACTATTAATTTCTGTGTAATCTGAACAGAAGATTATAGCTTCTTCATCAATCTCATCGCCAGTCATTGTAGTCGAATTTGAAAAACGATTGAAGAACGGCGGTTGAAGAACAACGGTTGAATGACGGTAGATCTGGTTATGACGATTTAATGACGGTTGAATCGGTGTTTGATCGGAGTTAGTTGAGATGGTTGTTTGATTAGAGTGTTTCACCTTGAAGGTCTCATTATGTGTGTTTTTTCATTATATATATGAGGTGTGATGGGTTGAATTGACAAAAATACCGTTGGTAGTATCTTTAGTCTAATTTTGTCGATTAATCTAAGCCGTTAGATTTAAAAAAGGAGGGGATGAATGGAAGGCTAGGATCCCTTCTTTACTTCTCAGAAAAATTAACATTCTTATTTGAACGCGCCCCTATATATATATATATATATATATATATAGGGATCCAGTGAGAAGTAAATTAAAATAAGAAGTGGTGAGAAGTTAATTTGCATTTCTATTCATCTAGATGCACCATATAGAGTTTTGAAAGTTAATTTGATGTGTAGATGGTGCAAATTGATTTTCATGATTTTGGTACATGTAGAGGACCAAAAAATAAGAGAAATCATGAAATGCATCTAAAATACGTATATGCATCTAATTAAAAGTTAGAAAACACATTATAATGCATCTAAGATTATAGAGATGCATCTAATTTAAGTCGATGCATCTCGGATATGCGATTATAGTTACTTCTTATCCTTCTTATTTTAAGAAAACGTCTCATTTGATCCTAACTCTTTATATAATGTTAGTCACATGTTTTTTGCTGCCATCTTTAAAAGTCCCCCAATTAGCTATAGCTATCTCTTATCTACTCATGTATCATTCTTCAATCACAAGTTGCTTTTTCGGATGCTTTAGTTTTCGCTAAAGAAAAACGAACGTGGAACGTAAATTTGAATGAAAAACGAGTTATATGTCATTCGGATTGCTCAGATTAACCCGTTTAAGATTTTAAAATCCAAATAACCCGATCGGACTATGCTTTTTTAGTTTCAGATCGGACTAATCGGATAAAAATAACACCCCTACAGGTGACTGACTAATGACTAGAACCATTTGTTTTACTGCTGCTCTCCTAGAGACATTAAAAAAAATATGTCTATTTAACAAAGTGTGACGACTACTGTTTTCACAAGCTGATTTGCTACATATGCAACAACTTGACAACCATCTGGTTCCAAAACATCCTGTAAGCCATTGGAATTCATACATCCAACACATAAATGCTTTTCGCGCCGATGGACAATGTTACTAGACAGACAAGC
Organism: Tanacetum coccineum; assembly: GCA_026074375.1. Lineage (NCBI taxonomy): Eukaryota > Viridiplantae > Streptophyta > Magnoliopsida > Asterales > Asteraceae > Tanacetum > Tanacetum coccineum. The sequence goes on from BQNB010001019.1 coordinate 3,917, forward strand.
ACCATTGGCAAAACAGAAACAAAATCAAAACACCATGTAGCTAAGAGCATATATGTCTACTACAAGCAAGTTCAAAACAAAGCAGGTTCACTATACACAAACAACCATCTAATGCTAGTAACAAAAAATACAGATCGATGCAAGATCAGTCATATGCTTTTCCCATTTTTTTCGTCCTCCACTACACATCATTGTTTTTAATGCCGCAGCTGCATTACTTGAACTAGTCGATGACAATGATGGTTCATTCTCAAAGAGGATATTACTTGCTAAAACTTTACCTGATTCCTGACTACTACCAACTTCAGGTTCCAAAATGCTCCATCTATTTGCTGACGAAGTGGTGATCAAAGGGCCTTCTTTGATCTTCCATGGTGATGTTTCTGGGTTGACCCACTCATGTGCAACACTCCATGAGTTGGAGTGATCCTGCTACACAACAGCTTTCTTCCATAGATTTGTCGTTGAGGCACCACCACCCCAAACATTGCTACTAACTCTGGTTGATGATGTCCCATTGGTGCTTAGTACAACTGCACCATGATAAACAGAACCATGATCTAACCATCTCAGAGCAGTTGCAGCTCGAGCCGGATCACTAAACACAGCCAATGCATTTTTATCATTCAACCACACCAATTCACATTCGCCACCAAATCTCAATACCAAAGCACTCACATCTGCATCCCCTGGCAGATCAAACAAAGCCACAACTAGCCTAGGATCGACGTCCACCAGAGGATCAAAACTTGGTGGATGTATCAAATTTGACGGGTTTAGCCCTTTGGCTCCAAGAATCCGACTAGGTGCCTTAGACTTTGGTGTAACATGAACCACAATGAACCGTTTCGGTTCCCAACCAGTAGCATGTACTGACAGTTTCCATATATCTGCATATAATCTCACTGCATCTCTCTTCTCTTTTACCATTGGATAGAAGACATAAACCTTGATGGTCCCACCACTTCTACCCCTCCCGAGAACCAACATTTTGCATCTCTCTTCCACTGACAATACCCACTTAGGATCACGTCTAAATAAGTCTCCCAGCATATCAGAAACTGCACTACTCTCGCAAAAATGGAGTGCCTCTAAATTTGTATCAACCCCAAAAGCATCTGCCAGAACCTTTTTACATTCCACATTAGAACATTCGTCATCACATGTGAGTTTCCTCTGTCCAAGTGGAATCTTCTTACCATTTACTTCAACTGGTTGAAGTGGCACAGGCAATTTCTGAACGACAGATGCTTCAAGAACAGTATCCACATTATAACCACTATTATTGCTGCCACGAGCATCACAGGGAACAGTTGCGGTTATTCGACCATAGGAACATGGTATTGTGACAGGAAACTCACATCTTACATCCGAACACGTATTATGCGGATGGCATAGAGAAGTGCACGTGTGCCTGCAGTCTCTCCGCGGGGCCCCACATGTCTGGCCACATAAAGCCTTTACACCGAAAGTGGACCCACCAGATGATGACGATGATGAATCACATGGAGACGGATGGCACGTTCTTAAACATGTATGCATTCCACACTGCCTCGTTTTCCCACAAAGTTTATTACATCGGATATCTTTTGAACCGCACGGTATGTTTCTCAGAACAACATGTCCCCCAATGCATTCTTTTAGTATTGGAACTGAACATGGTGGACAGTCTCCAAAGTGACAGCTGTGTGAGGACGGGTGACCACATGGTTGAGGAACCGAACACGGGTATTGACAAGATGGTGGCGGTGTACCACATGGTAATGGTGGAGGAATTGAAGATCTTCCACAAGCACATGTCAGGTCGGTGAAAATCATCTCTTGGCAAGGAGGGCAATGACCACTGTGACATAATGTTTCACAATCATGTTGCCAGCATCTTAGCTTCTTCTCACAAGGCTTAGAACATAAATGTAGGTCCCAGCCCTGGGTGGCGGCACTGTTCTTGGAATTAGATAGGGGGCAGCACTTGTCAATGCAATGGTGTCTCCCATAATTCTTATTTCGCCCACAAGGTTTATCACATTTGAACGCTGTGTCTGCTCCATTCGTCATGGTGGTGGTGGTGTTGAAACATTCCACAGTCCTATAAGTTGACCCACAATGACATTTTTGAGTAACCATAACCCGACATGGTTCACATGACCCTGGATGGCATTTATCTTTACAACGATATAACCCACACGGGAGGATTTTGTCACATATCTTTGAGGAGGTCGGGATTGGATCCAAACAACTATGTCTCTCTTCTTGTAGGCTCGATTTACCACAATGACATGACGTAATCCTACCTGGCAACAACTCACAATCCCCACAAACACCAGGATGACATGTTTCTTTACAGACATGGTTTCTACACCCAAGAGTTTTCCACAAGACGAATTGCACGAAAAGATACCATCATGTTCCACCTTTGCATGTCTTTTCACAGCCATATCACCGCAAACAACAACTTCGATCTTTTTCTTGCAGAAACAAGAAGCATCAATCTGAACATCACACGAATCACAAGGACCCACATGACATGTCTTGGAACAGCAATGACGTAGACACTTTAGCGGCTTACCACAACGCTGGCCACATGTAAGAAGAGATTTCTGATTCGAGCATCTAGTAGGAATGGTTTTCTTACCACAAGGACATATCCTTGGTGGAGCAAACGCCTTACAAGGCGGACAAGGACCAGGATGGCATTGAACGACACAACGATGATGACAACGGCCATCATCCCTATCATCATCATCATGATTACCAACACGGTGATCCTTATCAAGCGGCCTTCCACACGGCTCTCCACAAGAATGAGGAGTCAGATACAAATCCGACGGAGGATCCTGCCTATTCCCACAAAAACAAAGATAACGTATATCCTTAGACGAAGTAAGCTGAACCGATTGACAACCAGGACATCGCCAATTAAACCCTTGATTCTTCTGAGCAGACAAGTCAATAGAAGTAGGAGCTCTAGCCCATTTCTTAATACAATGCAGATGAAAAATGGAATAACAGCTTGAGCACAGCCATATAGAGGTTGTACGTCTCACCATATCGTAACATATCATACACTCAATAGAACCTTTCAACAATTTATCTTGGATTTCTTGAAAAAGATGGGGCAATAATGATTCCCCCTTTCTTCTATTACTATCATTAGCATTAACAATATTCATATTCTGCTGATGCTGATGATTTACAACACCCGACCCACGGCCTCTAGTAGAAGGTATAAAATGGCTCTTACTAACATTATGTGATCTGTTATTAGGGGGATGATGATGATTTGCATCTAAGTTGGAGTTCGAAGTAAATGGGGTATTAATGTTAATATTAGTAGTATCTAATGGGGGAGGAGGAATACTAGGTGTTGATCCTCTAGGAATCCATTCTTGGCGACGATAATTTCGAGGCTGTCGTCTATCATTTCCATTTCCTATTCTTTCTCGGCTCATATCAACAACCTAACATAGTAACATGTCATACAAATACTATTATTATTACGGATTCATTACATTTAACAAATAATAGTTGTAATCATATAAGATGATGGTTACTTTACCTGATCAATGGAAGTTGTAGGCGAAGAAATTTGTGATGAGTTGAATCTTCGGATATCAAATCTAGAAAGTTGATTTTACAAATGAAAGGGTTTGTTTGTTGGTTTGTTTTTCTGGTTTGGATAGACAAAATGAAATGAAAGGAAATTAATAGGTACACCGATTAACCTATTCTTGTCAACCAAGCAATTTTGGTATGCGTCTTCCCCAAACATGACGCAAATGCCTACGTCTCTAATAAGAGGAGGTGATCATTTATGACGCCACATGAAACACAACACAAAAATTATCAAGTTTTTGGTTTAGGTTTGTTGTGTTCAAGAAGTGATGTGACGGTCAATATGTTATTGTTATTTTCAAACATAAAAATTATATTTATAAGAGTTTTATAGTTTACGAAATGATCGTCTCACGTCCCTCGTTAATACTTCGCGCATATTTCATCTCTCCGTTAGTAAAATAAGGCACTATACATCAATGAAGACGAACGGTGAAGGTTTTATTCCCGTTAAGTACTAACGTGGGTCAAACATTAGGGTATTCTTGTCTTTTTGGCTTTTTTATTAAAAAAATTATTTTTTTAACTTTTACTTTTTATTTATTTTTTTAAGAAAGTTTTTTTATTTTTTAATTAAAAAAAATTCGTACGTTATTTTTTTGTTTGGGCCGAAGTATGACCTCATTTTTTTACTTGGTAAAAAAAAATTTCTGACGGAAAAAAAATCGTACGTTATTTTACTTGGGAAAAAAAATTCATACTTTTTTAACTTGGTAAAAAAAGATTTAATTTTTTTCGTACGTTATTTTGCTCTTTTTCGCGCAGTCAACGTTATTTTTTTCTCCTTCTGTTAAAAAACGTACCAAAACGAAGAAAAACGTATAAAAATGTATAAAAACGGTTGAAAACTTTTTTTACTTTTTTATACAAATTAAAAATAACGTCTTTTACTTGGTAAAATAACGTACGAAAATGTATAAAAAATAACGTTTTTTACTTGGTAAAATAACGTATGAAAATGTATAAAAAATAACGTTTTTTACTTGGTAAAATAACGTATGAAAACGTACGAATTTTTTTTTAAGAAATTAAAAAAAATTCGTACGAAATTAAATATTTTTTACCAAGTTAAAAATGAAGTCATACTTCGGCCCAAATGGAAAAATAACGTACGAACAAAATTAATCTTTTTTAAATAAAAAAAGTAAACTTTTTTTTGAAAAAAAATTAATTTAAAAAAAAAGCAAATGTTTACCATACATCCCTGTGGAAGCAAAAAGACAAGAATACCCTTCCTGTTAGACTCACGTTAGTAGTTAACGAGAAAACAAATTGCACCGTTAGTCCTCAGGGATGTATGGTGCCTCATGATAAAAATCTGTGCAAAATATTGACGTGAGACGATTATTTCGCAAACCACATGGATGTATTTTGCACTTTACTCTATTTATAAATAATTAAACAAGTTATTTTGGCTTAAATGAGTTAAGTGAGTTAATTAAACAACTTATTTTGGGTTAAATGAGTTAAGTGGGTTAAACAAGTTGATCTTTCAATTCATTTATGTTTCCAGAAAATAGCATAAAATGCATCCAACTTATTCCTAATTTTATTTTAAAGTACTAACTTCATTATAAATATAAAAACTTACAAAAACCGGGGGAGCTCGTATTAAGAGTCGGGTGCATTAATGTGTTTAACCCACCCCTGACCCGACCCACGAACGACCTGATCCACAAATTTATTATACTTTCCCGGGTATCCTCCCTCTCATTACGTGTCATCTCCTCCTTCCTCTGTCTGTATCAAAACTCTCCTTCTTCTTCTCCACTTTCTTTTGGCTTAATCATAAACATACACACGTCTTCTTCAATCTTTTTCCTAATCGAAGCAATTGATTTTGATACGAGTTTTGTTTGATTTGTGTTTGGAGATGGGTTCATGCAATCCTATGGTAGTTGAAATATCATTAGGTGTCTTTTATTGACCTAATTTATGTGTATAAATTTAGATTTCTGTAAAAAAGATTAGGGGTTTTTTGTTTTTTTTGAGGGGTTTTGGTTTCAATGTTTATAATTTATTGATTGGTTGGAATTTATGTGTTGTTTTTTTGTTATAGGAAAAATTGTTATTGTTGATGCATAATTTGGTTGGGCCAGTCCTGACGACTCTCCTGGTGTCGTTCGTCGTCTTTCCGGGCCTTGAATAGTGCTGCCAACAAAGAAGAACCGGTTAGAAGGGGACCCGAGGCTCGAGCCCCGGGATCCACCCTCCGACAGTCAAGTCAGAATAGTATAAGCATATCTGTGTAGGTATCTGTAGGTAGGATGATCCTACCTTGTATATATAGTGTATGGATTAGGGTTACGTAGGATGTGGGACACCCTTTTATCGGGTTCGGCCCATTGGGTCCGACCCATTCCGGACTATACGCCAACAGTTATGACTGAAGTTTAGGCCGGATAGGTGGCGTTTGCTGCAAAAGTGATCTTTGTTTCTGGTCTTTGTATGCTAGATATGAGTTTCAGAGGTAAGCATTGAGGCTTTTTATAAATAAATTTTGTGTTTTTTTTTGTGGTTAAGCTGGTAGGTTGCTTTTTTAGGCTTATGGGTTTGTTTATTTGAGCTTATGGGGCTTATTTATAAGACTTGATTTGAAGATGTTTGGATTAGCTGATTTTCCTGCTTATGACCTAAACCGTTGCTTGCTAATTATATTTAAATAGATGAAAGCATCTTTGTCGAGGCACGGTGTTGTAGAATATGTCTCAAACTACTCTTATAAATGTTTAATCTATTGCATTATCCAACAAACCCTGTTGATCCGCCCCTATTATTTCTGGACTTACTGATTTCCAGAGATAATGTCAGAAAATGTGGCTATTTGATGGTATAAAACTTTGTAACTTTACGATCTTAAAGTTTTTAAAACTATATATTAATTTGCTTAATCATTCTTTTATGGAGTAGGTAAACATTCAGAGATATGGAGGCTTGCGGCCTCAATTGAAGATCATAAATCAGAAATCGAGAACTGGGCCTTGGGAGCTGAAATTTACATAAAGTATTATACTCTTAGAAACTCTTTGAAGGAAGATGAAAACTCAATGAACGAACGGGTATGAAATTCTCTCACATTTATGTTTCATTGTACATGCTTTAATAATGATCTTACGGTAGCAATTTATATCAGGTTACTACATAAATAAGAATAAGGTGTGTTTGGATTAGGCTACTATAAAAATTAAGAATAAGGAGTGTCTCGATCAGATTATGACAGAAACGTATTTGGATTAGATCAGGTCACTAAAGTAACATCATGTCTTTGGATTAGATTAGATCACCGAAGTAACGTACATGATTAGTAAATTGTTTGCAAACGTTTTTCTACTTGGTAAATTATTTTTTTAGCGACTGAAAAGGTTAACAGGTGCAGATGTTAAAAAAAATATAGAAACGGGTTAACTGTCAAGTCAATTTTCATTTTAAGCAATTTACTTTAGCCAATCTTTTCTTCGTAGGACCCTTTACTTCAGCCATTCTAAATGACCCTTCAGCCAATCTCAGCCATGGCCTACATATACTGAAAACACATTGAATTGGAAAGCTATGATAATCTTAAGCTGGCTATTCGCTTTATATGTGATGTCACAATTCTGTAAAAAAAAATTTCTAAATCAGTTATTAATTTTTGCAGATTTAGTTTCACTTATGAGGTGACGTTGCAATGGTGGGTGGGCTGATTAATCCGAAAGAGGTGAGTGCTATCTTAGAAAACCATGTTTGGATTTTGTTGTTTACTTAAGAGATGTTTGCGTACTAGCCTAACAAATGGGACACGTGGGGTTGTGATGCAAGAATCAAATACGGATGAAACTACCTTTAGCTAACATTTTTCTAAGGTAAAACACCACTCAATTAGACTTTTTTTTATAGACTATAGTATCAAATATGGTACGTCGATATTGTTAGCCTATGTTTATTATGTAGTGTAGCCCATATTTCTATTATGTATTGTAACGGGCTCAAGCCCAAGTCTAGAACCTTCTATGTATGTGTATATCTTGGATCGGTTGTGGTAATGCAAAACAACACACCTTTTCACCATCCTTCATGGTATCGAGCCTACAAGATCCTAAACCCTAAATTCACATCTGCCGCTTCATTATTAACCTTAAATCTCAGTTGTCATAAATATTACAGCTTGAATTACATACTGTTGTTGTTAAGCTGAACATATAGACTTTTTTTATGTTCCAAGCCAAATGGTATAATCAGTTTGAATTACATACTCTTTTTTCTTTGCGCAATTCCTTTAAAGTAAATACTCGCATATACACATTTACTGCGCGTAAACTAACACTATCTGATGGCTTCTTTTACAGTTGACCGCGATTCACTCGATAGATGCTCACGTCTGTAGTGACCCCGGGAAAATTGCTCATCTGAATATCAATAATGTTGCACATTAAACGTTTTAGTGGTTGAAACTGCAATCCAAGATTCTCTGGCACTAGTTATCCGTTCCTGCACAATACAATTAGCAAAACAAGCGTATATTTGGCATTTTAAGTCCGTTTTTGGTTATTTTAGCTCGTTTTTAAAGGTAAAATGTATGTGTAATTAAGCACATACCATTTCTCTTCCAAATGTAAGTGCGCGTAGCTGATCAACGTATTCAAATATCTGTGTTATTGGTTTCATTACGACATTTAAATGATAATAAAAATGTGATAATTTTTGCAGATTAAATAGACACGCCGAACCGCTGTTAACTGTTGTCTTTGATTTTTTTTTGGGTGTCAATGATGCATTGAATAGAGGAGAAGCGATGGAACAGATTATGCCGTAAAGTCCACCTTCCGTCACATCTTCCTATGACCATTTTCATGAAAAAAGTTTCTGAAATCAAAGAGTTGAGCTTCATCAAAGAACTGCATTACAGGTGAAAAGCTCGATCATTGGTATTTATTATATCGTAAAAGGCTGTAGACATCGATTTATGCTGATTTAGGATTGGCGTATATACTCAGAACAATCGGCAATCACCATCAACAAATTCATGTGTTTAATTTGGTATATATATAGGAGCAGGCCTAATGGAATGTTCGAAAGCTCACTTGAATCTTTGAATTCTTTCAAAAACATCTCAACAATGATGTCGAACTCCCCACGAATGCCACCATGCTGCCCGAAATGTTATCATGATTATGAACAAGAGCTAGCAAAATTAAAAGATGCTGAAAAATCAGCTTTTGAGGTTCAGAGCAATCTGCCTCAAAGGTTACGGAATGCAAAGACACAAAGTGGCGAATCAGAAAGTGAAACAGAAGCTAAAATGCCTTATCAATCTCAGGTAACTTTAGTGGCATGTTGTTCAATCAGCATACCTTGGCAATTTCATTTGTTTTAAATTATTAGAGCCTATGTGTAACTTTACTCATGATATCATATAAGGAGCATGCTTTTATAAGTCATCGGTTAATACCATGGATCAACTAATTATACAATCTAAGATCAAAATATTAGACCTACTCATTATCTGTTGATATGTCTTCTACATCATGATCCTATAGTAATAATTATACGCTCATTAACATTAGATTCTGAAGGTATTATAATAAAGAGAGTTATACAAGTGCATATAAATAGTGGACTTGATCTAGAGAATGATCTATGATATCAGTATCAATATCAATATTAGAAAGAAAAAAAATCATAAGTTTGAAGTAATAAGCAAATGTGGCTTTGAATTCTTGCCTTAATTCCTTTTCTCTTCTGCAGCTTGACCGTCAAACCTTAACAATTGCAATGCGCTTTTTGAGGTCAAAGACTCCAGAGCAAAGAGCAGCGGTTGATCTTGATACTCACTACACTCAGGTTGATAGTTCCCTTTATTTCATATTTGATTTTTGTACTATTAACACAATCCACGTAACCTTTAAAAGGGGATGCAAGCAACTGCTTTTTGAAGTGTTTATGGGTGGATGCCTCATGGCTTCCTGTAAATGATGCATCACTTTACCGTATAATCAAGTTAATGTACTACGGTGATAGAATTTCATCAACAAGACCTTAATATTAGTCCCACGTCCCAACGATAGGAATCGCTTTCCGTTTTAGGTTTTCTCGATCAACATTTCCAGTTTTAACAAGTTTTCAGTCTAAATTTACTTTATTGTCAGCTAGAAATGATTACTTTAAGTTTTTGACATTGATTTTGGTCTACCAAGTTTTCTTTATTTTGCTATATCAAAAGGATAAATTTAAAGAGTTGACAAATAGTCACCACATATCGAATTGATATATTTGCAAGTCTAGATATTGCATTGTAAAGGGACAGAGCAAGTATGGTCTTTTAAGGTTGTATTCTGCAACGGCAGATTTGAGCTTTAGGTTTAAGTCTTCTGGCCATAAATTATTTGATATTTGTTATATCGAAGTCCTTATGATCTTATTGGTTCTTGGTTTATAACAATAAATTAATATCATGATGCTAACAATTTGCTATACTCTACAGGAATACCTTGCAGAATGTGTTGGAACTGAAACAAGAAGAGCAGTAATATATCAAGTAAGAATACTCAAATATCGCAACAACAATGAGAATCACCATCGGACCCACTTCAGTCAACCCACAACGACGCCCACTTATCGTCCCGCAGTGGAGCACTAGCAAACCCACTCGTTTTCTTTAAATTTAAAGTACCGAACTTTATTTTTGTTGCAATGTCAAAAAGATTTACATGTGCATATGGTTGCCAGGCATGTTGTATCTCGATTTTCAATAAGATAACACCAATTATTTTTTCTTTATCTTCTTTAAGGACAACCACTCGTCTTTTACAAAGTTTCGTTCTTTTACTTTTGAAAAACAATTAATATATGACATGTCATTCTAAAGACATATTTAACATGATTTTTAATAAGAATGTTATCTTAAAAGGAATCTAAATTAGAACACAAATATCACGAACAAAACTTGTTTACTCTTTTATATCGCCATGGGACATGGGTATGATAGTAGGGAAGATCATCATTGACACATGATGAAGAACCTTTCGATTCGGCTCGAATGCCTCCCTTCTGAGCTCGAAAGAGATCTACTCCCAAAGACACTTGGAAACCTTCGAATAGTTTATAGTGGCGTAAAATCATCTTCGCGATGGTTACCATTAAGGGAATCCGCCACTCGAAGCCCAACGCCCTCCAGGGTGTGCCCTTTGATAAAACTGACGCAGAGGCTAGGTCTGACTAAGTCAAAACCTACGATCTATCCCTGCCAAGGCTTTCCTGCCAAGGTAGGGATTGTGGTACATAATTTCCTGTAATCCTCTTAAATCGTGGGACACCCCCATGATCACCGGCTAAAGTGCATGTTCCAGCCTATTTTCATCACCTATAAATAGATGGCAAGGTGCTCAGGTTTGATTTACGCTCTCAACACCTACATTTTACTACATACGCACTTATTGTCATCATAAAACCATACTTATTCTCACGTCGGAGGTGATTCGCAGGGTCATAACCATGCGCTTCACTTCACGTACTGTTTCCATTTAAACGGCTTGGCAGTTCAAACACCACCCTAATACTCTTCGATCACCATCGAAGCTTGGTCGTGCCAAACCACAATCAGTTGCCCCATCTGTAGGACCGCAACAATTAGTCCCGTAAAAACCGAGTCTATAACCTTCAAATTACCTAACATACTTTTTTGGCATGACAAGCGAAAGAAAAGATTCACCACCACTGGGTTTTTGACCTTAACCCCTTTACCCGGTCAAAACGTAGGTGAATTACCCCCAATAACCGCTTTCACATTCACTACCAGATCTCCTAACAACACGCCACTCACCAATCATGCCTCCACCTCGGCTAATCCCAATCTTATGATTAGTCCAGCCTTCATAGAAGCTACTACGAGGTCCTCGAATACTTATTAAGGGGCCGCAGAAGACATGCTCGTAATAAGGACATCCGAACTGAGTTGGACTACTACAGTGAGGAATACAATGAAAAAAGAGAAATGGAACCAAGGCCAGTACGTGTGAGGGAAGCTACTGATGTGCTCTGAACAGGGTCTCTATGTGCTCGGAGACATAAAGGAAGAGTCATAGAATTCAAAGAAGCTCCGAACAGGGATGGGAGCAGGGTTAAAAGAGAATCTGAAGGCAGGAGGCCTTTAGAATGAAGGGTAGAAGAAGGGGGGCCATAGAGGAAATCTTCCTCTATTACTCGCAACCCACTTGGGAAGAAGTGAGAATTGGCAGCCTTTATAGTCGACTATAACCTCTGGGTACGGTAATCAGCTTTCGACAGATCTAGGGAGGAATCTCCCTCTTAACGGTACATACCTTTCACATAATGCTCCACCTTTCATAACTAATAGCCGACAACCTACTTCCAATGGTCATATGCCTAGTTATGTTAACCCTTACACTCAGTCTCATGCTAGTATGACCTATAACCAGCCTTCGAGTTATCCCTTTCATACCTACGTTAGTAACCCTTCCTTCGGAGGGGCCTCTCTATACCATCCCTACGGAGGGTACACCCAATAGGCTCCTATGAGCAATTATGATCCCAATAATAGTGGGCCCGTGTATCCTTCGAATGTACCCCACAACAGCTATCCTTTTTATGCACAGCCTACCAATCCATTACCAAATGCACCCATGTACCGGACCTATGGTCCTGCTGGCCTGTTCGCATACTCTATTAGCTGCGTAACTCCTTTTTAATGTTGGATAGAGGACTACCCTCTTCCAGATGGACTAAAAATGCCTCCTCACGTGGGTTCCTAAGATGGGAAAGTGGAACCCGATAACTACTTGCACCTTTTTGAAAGAGCCATTCGTATGCAGAAATGGGCAATGCCTATAGCCTACCATATGTTCACCTACACTCTTAAATATTCCACTCGAATATGGTGGAATGGACAAAATGTAGGTAGCATTGTTAACTATGAAGACTTGAAGGCAAAGTTTCGGTCACATTTCAGCCAACAGAAAAAGTTCACAATGTCACACCCCGACAACGGCGGAAACACGGGATGCGACGGAGAATGAATCGTCATAACACATGATACAAAATAGAGAAATCTAAAATGCATTTCCAAAGTGTCACGACAATCTTCGACGACAAGTATGAACTTGTGTCATTTAAGTCAATGAACTCATCACATAGTTTGAAATTTATTACAACCAAGTCCCAACATGGGGACGAAATGAGTCTAGAATAATCTCAGAACATGAACGTGAAAAACAAAGTCTCAATGCAATCCTTCAACGATGATCCCTCACGGGATAGCCTAGGTCTCTAAGGCATACTATCTTGAGCTTAACAAGTAAATGAATCACCTGAAAATGATACTCGAAAAGGTCAACATAAAGTTGGTGAGCTCGTAGGTTTAGAAGTCAACCTAGTTGTTGTGCCAATGTTTATAGTAGTAGACAATTGTTCAATATGAAAACAGAATGCATGCATATGACTTTGACTTCTAACATAGCAATCCCATGCTATCATAGTGTTTGATTTAAATTCATAGATTTTCAAAGATACCAACCATTCCCAATGGTCATGAGCGCTTATTGTCCTCCGCACCTAAAGCCTACCAGCTGGAGCTAAACATAGGTCGGCAAATAGTTAAATGTATGTAGTGTTGAACAGAAGTCCACATAGAACTTTGCATTAATTGATCTCATAGCATTCACATAGAAATTGGCATAGAATCCACATTGCATTCATACACGTAATCATAAGCACATAGCATTGTCAAAAATGAAATAGTAGTTTTGCACAGATGAAAAGCATTGAAATGAATTTGATTATCATTTTCTCCTAACAGAAAATAATTTGACAAGTGGGGCTACGAGAACTCACCTTAACAAGATGATAAGTAGCTGAATTTATGACAGTCAAACAACGACGTACGACGGCTTCCAGACATGACCTAGCAATTTGTTTGACTTAGCTTTTTGTTTGAAACGTGTACTTAATTGTGATGCATAGGAGTTTTGAAAATGTTTCGTGTTGTTGCTTTTAGTAGTATTGGTTACGTTGTGGTTGGTGATTTAGACGCGAATAAGATATACCAAGTATATACTTTAGATACTATGTATACTTACACTATTTAAGAAAATATAATAGTAAAATAGCATGACTTAGATTATAGACGCAAATGAATATGTTTCGGTATATACATCCGGTAATCCTAGTTACCTTGATTAATTGTATTTGTTGTACGAAATGACACGTTTTAATTCTACAAAACGTTTCGAGGAAGTTTTATAATTTATAAAATTATAAAATGTATTTTTTATCCTTTAGTCGATTTATTAAAATAATAATATATTATTATTTTGTTGAAAAGGTAAGTTTTTGAAAAATATACTAAGTATAGGATTTTTACGAAATTTCGGCATGACCCGTTCGTTTATAAAAAGTTTTCCCAATGTTCTCAAACCTTATTTTCCAAACACTTTTCCCAGAATAATCAACATTTCGACAATTACCCAAAATCTTCGCTTTCACAACGATTTATCAAAATCCTTCTTTCCAAAAGACTAACTTGTCAATAACGAGTATAAATCGTTTTCAAAATACGTTCTAAGAACTTAAAACGGTAATTTTCCACTTATTGGGCCTTAAGGCCCAATAGGAAATCCAATAGGTTATTAGTAAGTATAAAATACGATTTAGGCCCAATACTAAAGCCCATTAGTAAATATAAGCCCCAAACAATCGTTATCAAAATAAGCCGGTCCACAATAAGCTACGGCTTATTGGGCCTTATTGGGCCGTGAGCCTCATAAGCTCGTATCTAGTATGTTTAACTTGATAATAAGCTAATAAGCTATGTAATATATTTGGTTATACCAAAAAGCTATCAAAATAAGCTTACGAAAATATGACATAAGAGGTAAATAACCAAAAGCACTCGCTTTTTGTCTCTTGTGGTTTTTGAACTATAAATAAGCCCAAATAAGCTCACTAGAGCTTATAAATTAGCCAAATAAGCTATATTCTAAAATAGGCAAATAATGTTATCTCACCAATGCAACCACTTTATCAAAATGACCAACCCTTGTTTTCCTTTTTTCCCTAGAGTTCGAACCAAAACGCAGCCTATAAGGGGTTTCGTACCTTTTTCGTGTTTGATTTTTAGAAAACGCACCGCACAACTAACATCTATGCATCATTTTATATACAAAAGTACAAGTTAAATTGAAATTTGAAAACTTACAAAAGAGGGTTTTGAAGACGAGATCGACACAAAACCAACAACCCAAACGTTGTTTTTCCTTTGCCCAAACCTTTTAGAATCATCCCAACACGCTTAAACCTTCATGTTTTTTATCAAAGTTGGAAAATTTATGGATTTATGTGTGTGTGTGTGTGAAATCGGACTCAAGAGGGAAAGGAAGAAAATGGGAGGAAGATTTTTTTTTGTGTGGAAGAAACGTGTGCAAAATATCAAGATATACATGTCCTTACGAGACCAAGGCCCTAAAATCTTGCCTCCTTGTCTCCTATTTGGTTCGACCGGTCAAGGGGATCCCAGAGGGTCTTGGGTTGCTTTATTTTGTGTCGAGTTGCCTTAATACTCATTGTTCGTGATTTTAAAATGTGACCCGAAGTTTCTTAGTATTTTTATTGTGTTTAAAATCACTTTTACATGAATTTAGACTATTCACATGACATGTTTTAGAGTTAGATTGTCTTAGATTTTGTATTGACAATTTTGGATGTGTCGGAACGCGTTGTTTGACATTCTAAGCCGTTTGCAGGACAAATCTCCCAGAAATGAATCAATTAAGATTGTAAACCTCTAAAAAGGTTTAATGTATGAAATACAGTAACTGACCCGACAAAAATATTAAAAGTCATAAAGTCAAAGGACTAAAATTGTACATTGTGGAGCTAGAAAATCCGCAAGGGTTACATTCTACCCCCTTTAAAAGAAATTTCTCCTCGAAATTTAACTAGTACTAGAGCTGAAGAGATGTGTATTTGAGTGTCATCTGATCCTCACATTCTCAAGTGAACTCAGGTCCTCATTTCAAATTCCATCGAACCTTGATGATGGCAATTCTACTCCGCTTTAGCTTTTTGAATTCACGCTCTAGGATTTCTACTAGTTCTTCTATAAAGTTTAACTTAGCATCAACTTGGATGTCATCTAAAGGTATTTGTAATGTTGGATCAGCCAAACACTTTTTGAGGTTTGACACATGAAACATGTCATGAACACCATTTAGCTCTTGAGGTAGTCTTAGTCTATAGTCTACGAGACCAATCCTCTTAGTGATTTCAAATGGTCCAACGTACCTACGTGCTAGCTTGCCCTTCTTCCCAAAGCGATCCGTACCTTTCCTAGGCGACACTTTGAGTAAGACATGATCACCTACAATGAATTCAAGGGATTTCTTATGTTGGTCAACATAGCTCTTTTGAAGATCTCATGCAGCATTAAGCCTATCCTTGATTTGTGAGATCTTCTCAGTGGTTTCTTGCACAAGTTTTGGTCCTATTAGTTTTCCTTCTCCTACTTCTTCCTATAGGATTGGTGAACGACACTTTCTCTCATAAAGTGCTTCAAACGGTGCACATCTCACACTAGAATGGTAACTATTGTTGTAAGAGAATTCAACCAATAAAAGATGAACGTCCTAACTTCCTCCGAAGTCCATGACGCATGCCCTGAGCATGTCTTTCAATGTTTGAATGGTATGCTCTCTTTAACCATCAGTTTGTGGATGGTAAGCCATACTTATATCTAGTTGGGTTCCTAGTGCCTCTTGCATTGACTACCAAAACCTTGATGTAAAGTGACTATTACGGTCGAATATGATTGAAATTGGCACTTCATGCCTTGCAATGATTTCATTGAGGTAGATTCTAGCTAGCCTATCCATCTTATAGTCCTCACGAATGGGTAGGAAATGAGCAGACTTTGTCAACCTGTCCATAATAACCCAGATTGCATCATGCCCATTTTTGGTTCTTGACAACTTGGTGATAAAGTCCATGGCTATTCTCTCCCGTTTACATTCTGGGATTTTAGGTTGCTACAGTAAGCCGGATGGCCTCTGATGTTCAGCTTTGATCTTAGAACAAGTCAAACACTTGCTAACATACAGGGCTATGTCTTTCTTCATTCCTGACCACCAATACATATCCCTAAGGTCATAGTACATCTTATCTGTTCCTGGGTGTACTGAGTATTTAGACTTATGAGCTTTATCCATTATCAGGGTTCTCACATTGCCCGTCAAAGGGACCCATATTCGATCTAGATAATATAAGGCTCCATCACTCCTACGTTCCAACTGATCGACTAGCCCTCACAGCATTTCTGCTGGTATTGACAGCCTCAGATGCTTCATTCTGAGCCGCTAGTATCTTATCCTTGATACTCGACTGAATGGTCATGTTCATTCCTCTAATTTTATTAGGCTTAAATCTCTCCTTTTGACTTAGTGCATCGGCTACTACGTTTGCCTTACCAGGATGATAGTGAATCTCGCAGTCATAGTCGCTGAATAGTTCTATCCAACGACCTTGATGCATGTTCAACTCTTTCTGATCGAAAATATGTTGGAGACTCTTGTGATCGATGTATATGATGCTTTTTGTCCCATATAAGTAATATCTCCATATCTTAAAGGCAAATACTACTGCTCCTAATTACAAATCATGGGTGGTGTAATTCTTCTCATGGATTTTCAAATGTCTAGAGGCATATGTTATCACCTTTCTTCTTTGCATCAGTACACAACCTAGTCCTAATCCTGATGCATCGTAGTATACTAAAAAATCTTCTGATTCATCAGGGAGTGCTAGAACAGGTGCATTATAGAGCTTATCCTTCAAGGTCTGAAATGCCCTCTCTTGTTTTTTACCTCAAACGTACTCCTTGTGTTTCTATGTCAAAATGGTAAGGGGTTTGGCTATCTTGGAGAAGTTCTCTATGAATCGACGATAGTATCTTGCTAATCCTAAGAATGAACGAACCTCTGATGGAGTTCTAGAGGCTTTCCAATTCGTAACAGCCTCAATCTTGCTGGAGTCTACATGTAAGCCATCACCGTTAATCACATGCCTAAGAAAATGCACTTCTTGTAACCAGAATTCACACTTAGAGAATTTTACTTACAGTTTATCCTTCTTGAGCAGTTCTAAGATTAACCCTAGGCGCATCTTATGCACTTCCTTAGTCTTATAGTAGATCAAGATGTCGTCTATGAATACTATTACAAACTTGTTTAGGTATGGTCTACATACTCGGTTCATCAAGTCTATGAATACTGTTGGTGCATTCGTCAGACCAAAGGGCATTACTGTGAACTTGAAATGTCCATATCGAGTTCCAAATGCAGTCTTTGAAATGTCGTCCTCGTGCACTCTCAGCTGATGGTATCCGGACCGAAGGTCTATCTTAGAGAAATATTATGATCCTTTTAGTTGATCGAATAGGTCGTCTATTCTTGGGAGGGGATAACAGTTATTGATGGTCAGCTTATTTAACTCTATATAGTTAAAACACATCCTAAATGAACCATCCTTTTTCTTAAACGAATAATATCGTTGCTCCCTAAGGCGATGAACTTGGTTGAATGAAACCCTTGTCATAGAGTTCTTTGAGTTGACTCGACAACTCCTCCATTTCAGAGGGCGTCAAACGATAGGGGGACTTTGCGATCGGCATAGATTCAGGGATTAAGTCGATATGAAATTCAATTTCTTTGGTAAAGTGATAATGAGAAGTATTATCACTCTTTTTATAGGAAAGAAGTTTGGGTCTTTGGCAAAACTAGTCCCTCCTTTCATTTTATCCTTTCAAACTTAGTACAAAGCGTCTTTTCTTTTATTTTAAAATCGGCCATAAGCTCGGGTCACATCATTTTCGTAAATATTTTTTATTCCGTCCCACTAAATTTATTTTAAAACATTTAATAACATGTTAAATCACGTAAACCTCGATTCTTGACACGCCTTTTCTTTACAAAACATGGGGAAAAGCCGTAAAACACAGAAATAAAATATTTACGCTCTCGGAGCAAAAATATAAAATTTTCAAATTTTCTCAAACGCCCAAACGAATAGAAATTCAAAACACGGCTTGCGAAACAGCCAAAAATAATAATAATTTTTTTTATCAAATCGCCTAAAACGAAAAACGATTATTCCATCTTAATCGTAGAAAATAAATCGTGGCTCGAGATAATCATCGACCTAAAACTCGGGTTGTTACAGGCCAAGTGATTCAAT
This sequence comes from Tanacetum coccineum, assembly GCA_026074375.1. Taxonomy (NCBI): domain Eukaryota; kingdom Viridiplantae; phylum Streptophyta; class Magnoliopsida; order Asterales; family Asteraceae; genus Tanacetum; species Tanacetum coccineum. The sequence goes on from BQNB010001019.1 coordinate 22,745, forward strand.
GCTTCTTCAGGAGCAAATATTGGGTGCTTATGATTCAATTTATGTTTGATAAAGAGTTTGGGAACTGAGATGCATCGATGCAAAGGAAGGATGTAGGGAGATCTATTTTTGAATGTGTGACTGCGTTGAATATGTGATTAGGGTTAGGGGATGTGAGAAAATTAGGGATTTGAGTGTGTTATTATATCCCCTAATTTTCAACAATATGGCTTGTAATGGACCGGTTACAATATTGTGGAGTGGGTCGAGTATTCACTCTTGGATTCGGACCGGTGTCATTGCAATAAATAGTTGGGCCGAATGTAATTAAAAAAAGGGCCGCGTCTATGCATTTTTGGGCCGAGTTTTCAAAGGGCTGGGCTGGTGCTACTGATATAAAAATCCAACTGGGCCGAGATTAATTATGTATTGATGGGTTGCGAGTGACAATAGGCCGAAATTGATCATGGTTAATCCATTTTGGGCTTATGTTAGTATTGGATTGAGCCGGATATAAAATGCTATCACGACAAGTTTGACTAGACAATATTGATTCATTAACGACAATTCAAAACAATATTTGTCCTAGTTCAACAGCATTAAACACGAACAACAACACAACAAAGATGATACACAACACTAAAACGATCCGAATAAGATTCACTAAAACGACAAACATCTAAAGATTCAGATTACGATGACAAGTGATCACGAAGTTAATTTGGTATCCCTTATTTGAGATTGAAGTTGGGTTTCATGAAGGCGTCTACTTATTTCATCATCAAGACTTTCTTCTACTTTCTACCCCTTTTCTTTAAACCCAATGTTGATCCCACTTGAATAGATCTTGCTTAGCTTGTAAAAGGCTTAGTTGTATTAAATAAATCTAAGACAACTATAGTAGAAACTTTGATTGAATATATCAAAGACTATGCAGAATCTAGTCTATGATACCAAGAAGAATAAACAATGAAACACTAATAAGTAAGATTGTATAATACCAAACCTTAAGCCTCAATATATTTAGGGTTATATAAAACCTTGAAGCTATAAACGACTGTATATATGTAACTACATGCCTAGACCTCCCCCCCTTTTGTACACCGAAGGAAGCCTACACGGCTGACATATAAAGTCCCTAAGATTATCATGATCTTCTAAACAAATAACTTATACATATCTTTTACCAAAATATCTCATACTTATCCCGTAAGTAATCTTGATAAGCAATCTTCATCTTTATCCTTCTAATAGTAGAAACTCTTCTAGAAGTTTTAATCTTTCAGCAGTTGTAACTTTCATATCAGCAGCATTAACTTTTGTATAAGAAACACTAACTGTGTACAAGCAGTAGTAACTACTTATAATATTTTCTTTATTCTTTGCTGGTAGTACTAAGTTACACTAGTAGTACTAACATATACAAGCAGTACTAAGTTACACTAACAGTAGTAACTTTTATACTAGCAGTATTAACTAGTTAGTAGGATTTCTTCTAAGTCTTTAAACAATCTTAACTTTCATTAGAAGTAGTAATATACACTAGCAGTAGTAACTAACAGTACTTAACTACTTAGCATATTACTAACAGCACTAAGTTATGCTTGACAACAGTAACTCTAACCGTAGTAGTATTTACTCCAAGCAGTCTTTTAATCCCAACAATCCTCCCCTAAACTTGATGTTCATCTTCTGAATCTTCAAGTTTCATTAAAAGTCTTTCACTATCACCAGGGGGATGCATTCAAACACTTCCAGGATTCTTTTTTTGTTTTACCAAAAGCTTTAGAAGTTGATAACTTATTTCATTCCATTGATCTACTTGAAGCTTCTTGTTGAGCATGCCAGTGATTGTAGCAGGTGTAAGTGGATATTTATTTTCTACCAGCATAAAGATATGCAGATTTTTAAATCTTACAAAGTGCACTCCACTTGAAGAAAATAGAGCTCCCTATGGCACATGTGTCCCATCCTAACTCCTCCATACTTCACTTTCTATATCAAGCTCAAACATTACTTTTAGATCTCCCCATAACACTCTTTCATATGCCTCTTCTGGCCTTGTATTCCCATGTTTAGCTTTAACCAACTTCCAGAGTGTTTCTAAGTCTTCCCTATCAATATTTTGAAGCATCTGAATCATAGATGAATACCTTTTTGAACTTCCATCAACTCTTATCAATTGAAAGTATCCCATTTTTCCTTCTTTGATGGTTTTCCATTCAACTATGACTGGAGGCTTAGTAGCTAGAGGTATAGCATCAATTTATACCTCATCATCTTGAACTATCTCCATATGTTTGTTCACCTCTGCCTCCTCTTGATCATCATCTCTTTTAGCTTCTACATGTTCATCTATCCTCTGCTTCTTTGAATTTAGCAATTCAAGTTCTTCCTCTAGCTCTTTAAAACTTCCTTCATCTCTTGTCTTCACTGGCCTTTCACCAACTCTGTTTCCATGTCTATAAAAGTGTTTACCCTTTTCATCTCTTTATCAAACATCTCCTGGATCTCATCATAACTTTTGCTCTTCAGCGAATTGTGTTTATATCCAGCAATGTTTTTCAAATAGGTAGACATTGTATTTCTCTTTTGTGCCTTATTTGATGGCTTGTTCCTTTTCTCTTGAGCTCTTAATGCTGCAAAGTTTTTATTTCTCTTCTCCAAGAGTTCTACAAACAACTTTGACTTTTCTTCAATACTCAATTATTCTTGTTCTTCTGTTTGCATTTGTTGAGCTAATTGAAAGTCAGCATCCATCATAGCTTGTGTGTTATCCCATGATTTAATTAAAGCTATGTTGGCTTCTTCTTCCTTTTGTCTTGAAAGCCTATCTTCTTCTTCCAATTCAGCTTGTAGTTGAGCTTCAAGATTTCTAGCAACGTCTTCATCAATTGCAATTTGATCTTTCTTCTTTAAAGGTTTTTTAGGCTCAACCATTTTTGCTTGCATTGTCTGTTAGACTGTGGAGTTGTAAAGGAGAAACTATGTGGTGTAAGATGGCAGATAGCCTGCTCCTACCCGATCATTAAAGACAATTCCTTTGCCTTTGGTCTTGACTAGCATGTTTTTAAATACTGAAGTGTGTAAACATCTTGGGTTTTGTACTTTTAATCTCTATCAAAGTCTGAGCAAGAGTCAATTCTTCTAGAATTTCAACACTGGCAGTAGTAACTACTTCACCAGTAGTAGTAACTGGATCAACAACACTAACTGGAATTGAACTTTTTGTAGTTGTATCAGTATTAACTATAGGCTCTTGAAAGACCTCATTACTATTAAGAACACCAGCATCAAACATCAAGTCTTCATCATTTCTCCCTTGAATCTCATCAATCAAGGTCACTTCTATATCAGCATCAAGATCAACTATTTTCCTCCCCTGTTTGGATGCATCCTCCTGAGCACCCAAACTAGCATCATTAGTTGATTTAATCCTTCTTGACAAACCAACCTTGTACAGTCTTCTTGGCTTGTAAGTTCTGGACCTCCTTTTCTTCTCCAGCTTCTTAACTCTATCCTTCAATGTGGCAATCTCTGCAGCTTAAGAAGTATTTGTATTTTCCAGGACAAGAACCCTATCAGATAGTTTGGCATAAAATTCCATCAATTCCTTTAGTTTCATGTTGTCCTCCCCACTTCTAAGTGTGTTAACTCTTGAGAGAGGTGGATCATTGGACTGTTTAGATGCAGCCTCAAACCTAATTTGAGCTTTTGCACCCCCAATATGGTATCTTGGCACCTGGTACCACTACCAAAATCAGAATCAGTTCCCTGAGAAAAAGACTCATTAAGTGTTTCCATGGATTGGGTCCTATTTATGTTACCACTGTCCTGCTCTGCTTCTAAGCTAGAAGCAGTAGTGGCATCCCTTTCCATTCTGTCTTCCCACTCATTAATGACAGTCTCATCTGCTACAAAGGGAATAGGTCCACTAGACTGAGATATCTCAGTGGGCCTTTTGGCTTTCCTAGGTTTTTGAGTCTTTTTGGGTTAAGATAATGATGGAACAGTTATTGGTTCAAGATTAGATAGTGAAGCAGTTGTGAATGTCTGTTGGGGTTTAGTGGGATTTCTTGACCCTTCACCCAATCAATACTTCAGAGGTTAAGCATTCCAATACTTGCAATCAGATATTGAAATCTACTAACATCAAATGCCTTTGTGAGTAAATTAGCAACATTGCGATCAGTGTGAATCTTGATCACTTGAATTAATCTCTTCTCATATGAATCCCTGATGAAGTGATGTATAATCTCAATGTGCTTAGTCTTTGAGTGAAACACTGGATTCTTAACAATGCAGATGGTGCTTTTATTGTCAATGAAAATCTTGGTATTCATAAAATTGTATCCATAATCCAGCATTTAATTTTGAATCCATAACACATGTCCACAGCAACTAGATCCAGCTATTAGCAGCAACAACATACTCTGCTTCAGTAGTAGAGTTGGCAACTATAGTCTACTTTTTACATTGCCATGAAATCAACCTTCTTCTAAGAAATTGACAACCTTCTGTTGTGGATTTCCTGTCTAAGCTAGCACCAGCATAATCACTATCAGAAAAAGCCTCCAAGTCAAATGGTGAATCTCTAGGATACCAAAGGCCCAATTTAGGATGACCTTTTAAGTATCAGAAGATTCTCTTTACATCATGAAGATGTGAAGTCTTTGGTGTAACTTGGAACCTTGCATAAGCACAAACAGCAAACATTATGTCAGGTCTAGAAGCTGTTAGGTACATCAATGATCCAATCATTGATCTGTATAAATGAACATCCATATCTGCAGCTTCTTCATCCTTGAGTAATGCTTTGTTGGTCTCCATAGGAGTGACTGCTGTCTTCACAGTAGTAAAATCAAACTTCTACAAAATATCAAGCACATATTTATCTTGGCTAATGAAGATTCCATCATCTTCTTGTTTTACCTGCAACCCTAAGAAGAAAGTGAGCTCCCCTATAGAGCTCATTTGGAATCTCTTGTGCATCATCTGTTCAAACTCAGTAAATAAAGACTTTTTAGTAGACCCAAAGATGATTTCATCTACATATACCTGCACTAACAGGATATTACCTTTGTCCTTCTTGATAAACAAAGTCTTGTCTATAGTCCCTTTTCTAAATCTATTTTCCAATAAATAGGTTGATAAGGCACTTACCACTCTAGTAGCATTGATGTAAAACATATAAAGCCTTTTCTGACTTGTAAACTTGTTAAGTGGAACTCTAGATCTTTAAAAAAAACCCTGGAGTGGCAAAACATAAACCTCCCTTCAATAGTGCATACAAAAATGTCACTCTTCACATCCATCTGATAAAAAATGGAATATATGAATGAGGCATCAGGCTAAGAAAAGCCTAATTGCCTACAATCCTAGCAACAAGACAAAAACATCATCATAAACTATACCTTCCTCTGAGTGTAACCCAGAGTTACCAGGCTTTCCTTGTTCTAACCACAATACCTCTATCAGTCTTTCTTGTTTTCTGTACACCCATTTAGTACCAATGCCCTCTTGCCATAATGGTAAATCCACTAAGGTCAAACCTGTTGTAACTTAAATTGAGAAGCTCCTTGCCTGCAAGCTTCTATCCAGCTTTGATCTTGTAATGCTTGATTACCTTTTGGGCCTCCTGCTTGTGATAGAAACCATGCAAACCGCAATTTTTGAAAGTCTTTAATGGTTGATTCCTATTGCACTGAACTAAACAAACCATGTTCAGTCACACTCTTTGTCATCCTTCTGGTTTAGGTGTGGAATGTATATCTCGAATGATTTGTTCAAGTGGATGATCCTTATGAAGTCTGATAGTTAGGATAGGACTGACAGGTATAAATGTATTTAAGTTGTTCATGTCAGCCTCTGTACCAACATCTTCATCATCAATTGAATAGGCAATTTCTTCTAAATTAGGCATAATTGGATCATCATCACATCCATAGACTATATTCTTATGAATAGCATTATCGTCTATGCTAGCAGTATTAATAGTATTGACCTAACATTATTAATATTGTTAGTACTGTAAATACTTTTCATCCTCTCTTGATTAACTCTTGCTCCTCTGTATTTGGGCACGTTACTATCTTCATTTCTCTGGAATTTCAAAAAAAAAAAACAATAAAACAAAAGAAAAAAAAGCCATCCATCTTTTCCTCCTCCCCTGATGGTTTGAATCCAGCATCAGGAAAATCCTTTGAACTTTTAGAGAGTGATGGATCGGATGTCTACAATGGTAGTAGTATATACTCTTGATCAGGTATTATCTTCTTCCCAGCTTGACCTGCATCAATGTTTTATTTGGTACCTACATTACCATTAGTTTGATTCCCTGCAACAACTGGCTTATAATTCATAGATTTTTGTTAGAGCAACAATGCATAAAATCCATAGTCCATTTCTTGTAATATTAGGTGTTTCTTCACTAAACTTGACATGCAGGTTCTCTTTCACTATCCTAGTTCTACTGTTGAATACCCTGAATGCTTTGCTATTGGTAGAGTATACTATAAAGAACCCTTCATCAGCCTTTCCATTAAACTACCTAGGATGATCTACTGAAACAAGAATAATAACATGACACCCCAAATGTCTCATTGAATCATAAAGCAGTTTTATCTACCTAGAAAAAGTTCATAAGGGGTCTTGTTGTAAGGCTTGATAACTAACACCCTATTTTGAACATAACAAGCAGTATTAACTGCTTCAGCCTAAAAAGTTGTTGGCAATTTTGAATCAGCTAGCATAGTCCTAGTAGCCTCTATTAGTGTCCTATTTTTTCTTTCTGCTACTCAATTTTGTTGTGGAGTCCTAGCAACACTAAATTCCCTCTTAATACCCTTTATTTCACATAACTGATTCATGACCTTATTCTTGAATTCAGTCCTATTGTCACATCTAATCACTTTCACCTTAAGGTCTATTAGATTTTCTATGCCAGTTATAAATGTTTTAAGGATTTCACTAGTTTCATCCTTAGTGGCTAAGAAGAAAACCCAACTAAACCTACTATAGTTGTAACACCCCCTTATTTGACATATAGCAGCGGAAGCTAATTTGGGGTATTACTTCATGAATCAATAGTCATAATCATAAAAAATGACTCAAAAGAGATGTTTTAGAAAATTTAGTTATCATTCAATAATATATCATAGTTTTACAAAAGAGGTCCCAAAATACATATGAAAACATAAAAGTTAAATGATAACATATTAGAAAGTCCTTAAGTCCAATGCCACTCCGTGCCATAGATTGCTCAATTACCTGAGATAAACATGCTAAAAGGGTCAACACAACGGTTGAGTGAAATTCACAGTGTTTAAAATGTAATAGTTGAATACAAGTCAATCTAATAGTAATAATTACAACGAATACAATTATCATGGTAAATAATATTATATTATTGCACTAAGCTTATGACACCGAAGCCTTAAGTAAATGTTATTCATAAGTTGTTGCCCCAAGTGGGTGCTTTGCCAAATACCAGAAGTTCCTCAAATGAAATGCGTCCGCTGGCCATGTATGTACCAGAACCTGGACGGGGAAGTTCAGTCCCAATAGATCTATTCACGGCATTCGCCCTTACTTCGCAAAGTGATTAACGGTTCATGATAGTGGGGCCTTTTGGCAAATGGAGGTAACTTAGGCAATAATATATCAGGATAGCATACAGTTAGAAAATACTTGTATTCATGGTTTATAGCATGTATCTCCCCACGGGATTTAGAAAACATGTAAAGGTGGGACTATGAACTTACCTTAACAAGAAAATCTGATTGATGGCAAAAGTAAATCAAATGGAAGTAAACGGCTTCGTCACGCAACCTAGGGTAATATGTCAAGTTTTAGTTTGATTGATTATATTCCAAAACTTTATTTCATAAAGTTTAATGTAAATATTCATTTGGTTTATTAACTTGTGAAAACATCGTATCACTGTTTGGGCTATCATAATCCAGAGGTCATGTAGTAAACGTTTGAGGAGCTAGGACACTTTAAATCGTAAATCCAGCAACTCGTCAAAACGTCTACCCAAATGAAGCCCCTCACATGAAATTCCCTAGTAACGTGATACGTTATAGTTTAAATGATAGGATTTTATCATTTTAAGTTTCTTTAAAAGCTAGTGGATGATAAATTATGTTATATATATAACATAATTATTTTATAGTGTTTCGATCGATGAATGATAACACAAATGTGTCGGGTTTTAATAAAATTGAGTCTTATAATATTTAAATATATTTTTATAATTAATATAAAAAAATTATATTTTATACCTTTGAGAATATACCAATTATATTACCCTTGATATATATTATTATCATTTAAAACCCTTTATAAATAATTTTAAAACATTTAAACCTTTAACTTTAGATATGGAGCCCTTGAAGTTTAACTTTAAGATAATTACACTTTTTGGCCCGAAAGTTTAATAGTTTCAAAAATTACAGTATATACCTTTATGCATAAAATGTTTTGCGTTTTTAGTCCAAATTTCATAATCTTTGTTATTTTTAATCTCGAAATCAATTTTGCAGCTTATAGCTTATTACTATAAGCTAAAATAAGTAAGTTTTACGAGATTGTAACTTATGAAAAGAGCTTATAGGCTTAAAATCCAAAATGGGCACGTTTGGTTTTAAAATCTTAACCCGATGGGTTAGGGCTTTTAGGATTAGTTTTAATGATTATAAAAGTGATAAGTTAGCTTATTAGAATAGCTTATAAAATCAGCTTATAGCTTTTAACTTATAGGGTTTATGAATAGAGCTTATTAGGGTTTTAAGGGTGCGTTTGGTTTAGGAAAACCAAATGAGTAAGCTTTAGGGTTTAAGGGCTTATTTCATGTGATCATAAGGATGTATAGGAGCTTATATATAATCTAAAACATGATAAGAGCTTATTGAACGAGTAGAAAAGCTTACTAGTACACGAATAGGTGAAATGGGTCAAAATGAGCAAATATAACTCGAAAACTTTAGGAGATGAATCAAGAGCTTCTTTCTTCTTAACCTTGGCTTCTAAATAGCTTATACTTTCTCTTCTTCTTTTCCTTAGCTTGATTAGAACATGATTTTGAAGTAGTATGAAGCTTTGTGGTGAGTTTTGAAAGGTATGCATGTATGTGTGTATATATAGTGTTTAAAAACTTAGAGACCAAGTTTATGTGGAGTAGTGGCTAAGCTAGGTGAAGTGGTGTCCAAGGGTGTAGATAGGATGACTAATAAGAGCTAGGAAGTAGCATAGAGAGGTGTAAAGTTGTGGTGAGGGTTCGGTTAACAAGGGAGGTGACAATGAGGTTTACTTGGGGTGCAAGGTGGCTAGATGGTGACAAGGAGGTGATGGAGGTGCTTAGCAAGGTGGTAGGCATGGTGGTGAATCATGGTGGAGGGAGGGTGGTTGCTTGAGGTAGTAACTATTTCGACTAGTTTAGGGTTTTCGAGTTAGTTTTTGGTTTTTGGGAAGAGTTCAGGGTTAAAGGTTTAGGAAAAACTAGTTTAAATGTTGTGGCATTAGAGTGTTAATTAACTTGTGTTTAGATGATTGTAAGAAATCTCTATATAAAATTGGACAAAAAAATGGCTCATTTTAAAATCTTATGCTTAATTGACTTGTACCTAGGGCTTTAAAAGGAGTTGTACTAGGATTTAGGAGGGAATTATATTGAATATTAATGCATTTTGTAAACTTGTGCACATCCGTGAAAGCTTGTACATTTATTTTAAAATTAAACGTTACATATAATCGAGGTTTTGATTAACCATTAACGTAAAAATCCGTTTTATTAATAACTTTATACTACTAGTACATTAAATAGATAATGATGGTAAAAATGGATTTAAAACATATACTTTGACATATTAGGAAATGTTTACTTGACATAAACGTTGATAAATTGGCATTGGAAGGTTGCGTAGAGCATGTTTACTTTTGTAATGTAATTACGTTACATTATGGAAGGAATAAAGCAATAAATCTATCCAAGAAAATGGTTGCATTCTTTAATAGATGGAATTACAACTGAAGAAAATTGCATCTGATTTATAGATGATAATTACATATAAAAAATTGTGGTTGTTATAGTCTCCCAACCTTAAAACAATCTCATCCCGAGATATAGTTGGATGTAGATGATGTTTCAAATAGATGTGATATTGTCACAATTTGACCCTTCGCGTTCCCACGAAATTCTGGTCCCTCTTTTAGAGTTTTCATCTTACTTTGACTACAGGGATACAACTTTGTTTTCAGTTGCTTGACTTCTTGATCCATAAATTTCTCTGTGGTTTCTTCCACTAAGTTGAATTTGATCATCGAGCCAACCCTTCATTGGAATGACAAAAGATTTGTCAGATAGGCATTTCTTAAATTAGAAAACGTGGAAAGGTATTTGGTGGACATTACTAGTTCTTCAGGAAGCTCAAGTGTGTAGCCACTAGGGTCGACCCTTTTAAGGGATCTTAAAATGGTCTAATGCACCGGGGGTTAAGCTTTCCTCGCTTCCGAATCGAATGACACCTTTTGAGTGATACTTTCAACAATAACACTACTCCAACTTGGAATTCCAAAGGCTTTCGCCTTACATTGGCATAACTCCTTTGCTGGTCCTCTTGCAGCTTGCAAGCGTTGGTCAGATTTGAACTATCTTTTCCGGTGGTTTCATAGATTATATACCTCTGGTCTATGAGTTGAACATCTTCAACTTCGGCCGAACAGATAGGTATTCGGCGACTTTCGACCAAAAAGTGCCGCTTCGCAATGAATGTGTTGCCTTAATACTAGCTTTGTAACAATGTTATTGTAAAAATCTAACCAGTGGTAAGTATCTCTCCCATCCATTTCCAAAATCTATAACACAGGCTCAAAGCATGTCTTTGAGTGTTTTGGATGATTCTTTCACTTTGTCCATCAGTCTCGGATGATATGGACGTACTCTTATAATTGAGTACCGTCAAGCACTATGTATTGACTGCCGAATCTGGATGTGAAATGACTGTTACGATCTAATATGATGGAATTGGAACTCATGTTGCTGAAACTATTTCTCTTATATACAACCTTGGTAAGGGTTTACCATAGCTAATCTGTCTCACTGGTTGTAATGAAATGTGATGATTGTAAGACGGTCTACAAAGGACCACAAATTGTGTCATGTCCATTTAATGTTTTGGGAATTTTTTAATGAAGTCCCCGTCGTTATTCCTTTCCTATTTCCATTAGGAATATCTGGTTTGTATCAGTAAGTCGGAATGGCTTCTGACATTCTGCTTTAACTCTTAGAGCATGTTTTAAACACATTGCCAACATATTCAGCGATGACCCTTTATGTTAGGCCATCAATAGAGTTTCTTTAGATCCTGATACATCTTGTCAGAACCTGTGTAGATGGAATACATTGATTTATAGGATTTCAAGCATGATCAAGTCCCTCAATTACCAAAGAGTGTAACCAGCTTCGGTCTTGATAACAACAGTTCCATCATGAGGGACATACTCAAATGCTTTGTCCATCTCCTCTAGTTCTCACTTTGATGTTCTCTTCTTTGATCGCCCGGTTTGGGCTTCGAGGATTTTGATGGTGAATTTGGGTGAAGGCATGACTAATGCTACTAACTCGGAGTGTTTGATTTGTTCCTTTCGGCTTAAAGATGCATCTGCTATGAATTGCCTTTTCCAGGATGGTAGCCGAATCTCACAATCATAATCTGCAAGCAATTCTAACCAATCGAAGTTGTCTCATGTTCAACTCTTTCTGATCAAGGATATGTGCAGAAGGCTTTATGATCAGTGAACATAGTACAACTTGTGTCTTACAAGATAGTGTCTCCAAATTTAAGAGCGAACACTACTGCTACAAATTCAAGGTCGTGTGTGGTAATAGTTCTCTTGATGAGGCTTAATTGTCGGGATGCATATGCAATAAACTTTTTTCTCTTTGCATTAACACCGCTCCCATACCTTGGAGTGATCCCTCACAGTAAATGATAAAGTCCATTGTTTCCTTCTGGTAATGATTAAGATTGGAGCTTTCACTAAACTTCTAGTTTTAGCAGTTGGAAGGCTTGACTCTTGGAATTCTCCCAGATATCCTTGTTTTTCTTGTTAATTCATTCAAAGGCTTCAATCTTCCAAAAAACCATCGATAAAATATTCGATAGTACCGCAAGTCCTCAGCATAAGCGTATCTCTGTAGGTGTATAAGGAGATGCCCAATTCTTAACTGCTTCAATCTTGCGGGGTAAAACGTGAATTCCTTTGACTGTCAATCACGTGCCTAAGAAGTTGCACGATACTGATCCAGAAATCACAATTGGAAAATTTGACATACAATTTTCTACTTTAGAGTAATTCCAAGATTATCTCAGGTGCTAATGCGTGTTCTTTTTTGGTTACAAGAGTAGATAAATATCACGATTGAACACTATCACAAATTTATCCAAGTATGTTGCACACACGGTTTTTTCATGAATCCATGAACATAGCAGGTACGTTTGGTTAAACAATGGCATCACTTGGAATTCGTAGTGTCCGTAAGACCGCGTTCATGAAAGAAGTCTGGGAATATCTTCCATCCCCTTAACTCTTAGTTGGAATAGCCTTATCTTAAGTCAATTTTTGAGTAAGTAATCGAACTTGAAGGTGGTCGAATAAATCATCAATCTGGGTAATGGGTAACGATTCTTTAATGGTAATTTATTTCAGCTCCCTATTGATACAATTCTGAACGATCTGTCTTTATTTTTAACAAATAAGAACCGAGAGCTCCCTAGGGCGAATACTTGGCCAGATAATACCTCGGTCCTGCTATTCTTGTAGTTAGTCCAATAGTTCCTACATTTCGAAGGAGCTAATCCGATTAGGGTGCTTGGGCAACTGGTGCCAAGCTCCAACGCATTAAATAATCGATTTAGAATTCTACTTGGCGAACCGGAGGAAGGTCAGGTAGTTTTTTCAAAGAAAGACTTTCCAAAAATTCCTCTAACACTTGTATATCTTCTAGTCGTTTTTTCATGCTGATTTCCTCACCATTACTTGAGGCAAAAATACGAAAACTTGGCGATAACCTCTGGATATATATCTTTCGGTTTAATACAAGACAAATGAGTTTTAGTCATGTTTTTACTTCGATCACCTCATATGACAAAGTTTTACCATTGATTGGGATGTAACGACGTTCTCCGTCACAGATAATCTAGCATGATACTTGGATAACCAATCATGACAATGACCGAACGTCGAAACTACTACCGAGTTTAATCAGCATAAGATCAATTTTGAAAGGTTGGTATTAACAAATTACGTGCAACCCTGGATACCGGTATTAATGCCTACCTAGGTTTCCAATCGGCCAGTTCAATGTCCGAAGTGGTATCTAGTGTAATTGGTAGGATATTAGCATAGAAGCAAGAGAAATGATACAAAAATTTTTATCGGCTCTTGAATCAAATAATACTTCTAGCTAGATGTTGGTTTAGAAGGAACATTACCCCGTGACTACGATCAGTCTTGGTGAATATTATTGTCCCCCTCTGCATGTATTCTCTCCATGGCATTGTTTTTTGCTTTTGACACTGATTTCGTAATCGCTTTCCGTCTCCACAGGCATGACAAGTCACTTGATTACTTGGTTGCAGGTTGCTTCCAGTGCTAGCCTTTGTACTGCAGTTTCTAGTCAGATACCCACCTTGTTTACAATCAGACACATGACATAGTAGCTAGTCCTGTGATGAGGTCTATTCTTACATAGGAAGGAGCTTCCAGTTAACCTAACTGTTTCAGTTAGGGTGACAGCATAAGCCTTGACGATTTCTTGCCTTCTATTCTGTTGTTGTTTGTGATCATTGTTGCGGTTGTTGTTATGGTTATTCTCGTAGTTGTTGTTGTTGAAGGTTCTTCTATCATCAAACTTTCATTTGTGATCATTAGTTCCTTGCACAGAATTGTGCTTTGTTACTTGATCCATTAACCCCTGAGTTATGGTAATGGCTTCCTCCAAAGTTTGAGGCTTTGAAGCGGTAACATTTCCTTCAATACTTCGGGGTAATCCCTCGATGAAGACTTCCATGAGTTTCTCAGAATTTGGCACCATAGTTGAGTATAAAACTGCTAATTCCTGGAATCTTCTAATGTAAGTCTTGAGGTCATTCCCTTTTACAGTCAGATTGTAAAATTCATCTTCTATTTTCTTGACCTCGGTTCAGGGACAATATTTCTTTATTAAGAGCTTTTTAAATTTGGACCAGGGAATCTTGTAGGCTTCCTCTATCCCAATAGGCTGGGCAAATGAATTCCACCAGGATAAAGCTTCTTGAGTTAGAGTACCAGTAGCAAATTTCACTTTGCAGTCCTCGGTACACTTGCTACAGAGAAATACCAATTCAGTTTGTTCGAACCAGTGGATGAGGCCAACAGCGCCTTCTGTACCTTTGAAATTGAAAGGTTGGCAGCTCATAAACTCTTTGTAGCTATATTTTCTTGCTACAGGAGTTTCTCTTTGTCCGGTGTTCCTAGTGGTATTGTCAATATTTGCCATGGTAGTAGCTTGTGCTTCCAGAGCTGCGGAAACACTATCAGCAACTAGTTTTCTGATGGCAGCCTAAGTCATAGGTGGTGCTGTAGATGTTGATGTCCTCTTGGGAGCTATTCTATCAACATTTACAAGACAACACAAAATAAGAATCATAGCACAAGTCATTGTCAAAATTTTCATATATAGTGATATTGAATTTATTTGACATATCATTGTATGGATTCTTATTTTGATACAAGTTCTAACAAAGAAATACACATTCTTTGATATTAAATTGTAAAATATAACAGAAAGTTTTTGGAATGGACACTCTAACAAGCATCTAACTCATTAGGTTTCTCAGGGACTAGTTTATTTCTCAGTGGTTTCAGTATGATCTGTAACGAGTTATCTAACTTTGCAAAGATAGACTCATCTAAATGTCTTAGATTCCAATAAATTTTATGCTCAATATCTTGATTATTAATTATATCCATGATACCTGGGTACAAAGGTTTGAGAAAACCATGTGTTAAAAGAGCCATAGTAACCTAGATACATCATGTTACAGAATATAGGATAGGCAACCATGACATACATAAATCAGTATCATAAAACGGCGAGGTATAATGGAATCACAACTTCATTATGTCATAAACAACTTGTCTACATATTTTACAAAAATCAAAATTTGACAAGTGTCGTTATTTATGCCACACATCCCACGGTTGGATTCTAAACAAAAGCTGTAAATGACAAGGATCTAGTCTAGTAGTCTGGTGGTCCTCCCTTGTTGTTCTTGAGCTCATGGATCTTGTCTAGAAGACTCTTCATATATGATCGGTGACGAACCTGGATATCTTCGATGAGTATCTCTAGAGTAGAAGTCCTGACGCTAGCAAGAACAATCTCGTCATCATGCCTTATTTGCTCTCTCTAAAATCTAGAAATCTGGGTATGGGCTTCTTGAAGTTCAGTTTCTAGTTGGTCAAAATCTCGTTGTATGATTACTCGACCATTGCCAAGACCTTTTATCTTATCTTCCATGTACTTAATGCGCTCAAGAGGGAGCTCATCTAAGTGATTCAAAATAGTCTCGCTCTGTTCCTCATGGTGCTCTAGATGCGTCTTATGAGAACTCTCTCCAATCTTAAATACCTGAGGTGGGGTAGAGAAATCAGAGGAGGATGTTAGGAAATGGGCTCATTTCTGAGGTGGAAAAATCTCTTCAAGAAGAAAGAAATCTTAGGGATCAAATAGTGGTGATGGTGGTAACACTGGAGATGGAGGCAAAATAGTTGGTGGAGCAATAGGAGCTTGCGGTAGTGGAATAGGTAATTCATTACTAGTAGCATTATATGCTTGCATGACCTTCATATACGGATCATCGTGAAAAGGTGAGATGGCTAGCGAGGCCAAAAGATCCTTAGATAAGTCCTCTGAAGGATCGGAAGAAGTATTTCCCGGTGAGGCTGGGGAATAGTCCGGTGAAGCCGAGGTATAGTCAGGAGTAGTTGTAGAGGAAAAGCATCCTCAATATAGGAATCAGATAGGACGATAATAGGGTGGGTGGATGTAGACATAACTCTGTAACAACCCAGTGTAAAATAACATAAGTTATTTATATTTACTTAATAGTTATGTATCTTTACATACTATTCGGGAAATGTAGTGGCAAGGAGGACTTTCTTGAATGAAAAATGGTTATAGTTTAGGTTTTAACCTTGTTCTCTATAACCTGGGCTTTTGATACCAATCTGTAACACCCCCTTATTTGACATATAGCAGCGGAAGCTAATTTAGGGTATTACTTCATGAATCAACAGTCATAATCATTAGAAACGACTCAAAAGAGACGTTTTGGAAATTTTAGTTATCATTCAATAATATATCAGAGTTTTACAAAAGAGGTCCCAAAATACATATGAAAACATAAAAGTTGAATGATAACATATTTTAAAGTCCTCAAGTCCAATGCCACTCCATGCCTTAGATTGCTCAATTACCTGAGATAAACATGCTAAAAGGGTCAACACAATGGTTAAGTGAAATTTACAGTGTTTGAAATGTAATAGTTGAATACAAGTCAATGTAATAGAAATAATTGCAATGAATACAATTATTATGGTAAACAATATTATATTATTGCGCTAAGCTTATGACACCGAAGCCTTAAGTAAATGTTATTCATAAGTTGTTGCCCCAAGCGGGTGCTTTGCCAAACACCCGGAGTTCCTTAATGAAATGCGTCCGCTGGCCATGTATGTACCAGAACCTGGACAGGGAAGTTCAGTCCCAATATATCTATTCACTGCATTCGCACTTACTTTGCAAAGTAATTAACGGTTCATGATAGTGGGGCCTTTTGGAAAATGGAGGTAACTTAGGCAATAATATATTAGGATAGCATACAGTTGGAAAATACTTATATTCATGGTTTATAGCATGCATCTCCCCTTGAAGTTTAGAAAACAAGTAAAGGTGGGACTATGAACTCACCTTGATAAGGTAGTTGATTGATGTCAAAAGTGACTCAAATGGAAATAAAAGGCTTCATCACGCAACCTGGGGTAATATGTCAAGTCTTAGTTTGATTGATTATATTCCAAAACTTTACTTCAAAAAGTTTAACGTGAATGATTTTAGTTTATCAACTTGTGAAAATATCGTATCACTGTTCGGGCTATCATAATCCAGAGGTCATGTAGTAACGTTTGAGGAGCTAGGACACTTTGTCTTTGAGGAGCTAAGACACTTTAATGTAAATCCAGCAACTCGTTCAAAACGTCTCTACCTATCATTGGAAATCCCCCACATGAATTCCCTAGTTAACGTTTTAGTTATTGTTTAAATGAAAGGATTTTTCTTTTTAGGTTTCTTCAAAAGCTATTCAAAAGCTAGTGGATGATAAATTATGTTAAATATATAACATAATTATTTTATAGAGTTTCGATCGACGAATGATAACGATAATTTTATCGGGCTTTAATAAAATCGAGTCTTATAATATTTAAATATATTTTTATAATTAATATAAAAATATTACAATTATACCTTTAAGAATTCAAAAATGACAATATATACCCTTAGTATATATTAATTTACAAATTTAACCCTTTACTTTATATTTAAAACATTTAAACATTTTAAACCCTTAACTTTGAAATATGGCAAAACATGTCCTTGTGGTTTTAAGTTTAGGATAATTACATTTTTGGCCCAAAAGGTTTATAAGTTTCAAATGTTACAATATATACCCTTATGCATGAAATGTTTTGCGTTTTTAGTCCAAAATTCATAATCTTTGTATTTTTTATCTAAAAATCAATTTGCAGCTTATAGCTTATTACTATAAGCTAAAATAAGTAAGTTTTACGAGCTTGTAGTTTATGAAAAGAGCTTATGAGCTCGATAATACAAAATGGGTACGTTTGGTTTAGAAATCATAACCCGATGGGTTAGGGCTTTTAGGATTAGTTTTTAAGTTTATAAAAATGATAGATAAGCTTATAGAAATAGCTTATAGGACCAGCTTATGGCTTATAGCTTATTAGGGTTTACGAATATAGTTTTTTAGGGTTTTTAGGGCACGGTTTGGTTTAGGAAAACCAAACAAATGGTTTTATGGTTCAAGGCTTATACAAATGGCTTAATCAAAGCTTGTAAATGATCTAAAACATATAAGGAGCTTATTGAACGAGTGAAAAGGCTTACTAGTACACAAATAGGTGAAATGGGTCGAAATGAGCAAATATAACTCGAAAACTTTAGGAGATAAATCAAGAGCTTCTTTCTTCTTAACCTTGGCTTCTAAATAGCTAATAATTTCTCTTCTTCTCTTCCTTAGCTTGATTAGAACATGATTTTGAAGTAGTATGAAGCTTTGTGGTGAGTTTTAAAAGGTATGCATGTATGTGTGTATATATAGTGTTTGAAAACTTGGAGACCAAGTTTGTGTGGAGTAGTGGCCAAGCTAGGTAAAGTGGTGTCCAAGGGTGTAGATAAGATGACTAATAAGAGCTAGGAAGTAGCATAGAGAGATGTAAGGTTGTTGTGAGGGTTCGGTTAGCAAGGGAGTTGATGGAGGTGGTTCGATTGCCTTGGATCCCAAGGTGGTGATGGAGGTGGTAGGGTGCTAGCTAGGTGGTGACAAGGTGGTGGTAAAAAGGTGGTAGGCTAGGTGGTGGATCATGGTGGTGGATGCTTGCTAGGTTAGTAACTAGTTTCGACTAGTTTAGGGTTTTTGAGTTAGGGTTTTAGTTTTTGGGACGAGTTAGGGTTAGGTTTGTAGGGAAAAACTAGTTTAAATGTTGTGCATTGGAGTGTTTGTAACTTGTGTTAGATAGATTGTATGAAATCTCTATAAAAATTGGAGGGAAAATGGCTCATTTGAATCTTATGCTTAATTGACTTATACCTAGGGCTTTAAAGGAGTTGTACTAGGGTTTAGGAGGGAATTATATTCGAATATTATGCATTGTACACTTGTACATATGCCTTGAAAGCTTGTACATTTATTTTGTATGTAAACATTACATATAATCGAGGTTTTGATATAAACGTAACGTATAAAATCCGTTTTATAATAACGTTATAACTAGTACATTAAATAGATAACGTATAGTAAAAAGGGAGTTTAAAACATATTGCTTAACATATTAGAATGTTTACTTGACATAAACGTTGATGAAATTGGCATTGGTAGGTTGCGTGAGCATGTTTACTTTTGTAATGTAAGTTACGTTACATTATGGATGGAATAAAGCAAAAAATCTTTCCATGAAAATGGTTGCATCTAATTTAATAGATGGAAATTACTCTGAGGAAAATTGCATCTAATTTAATAGATGGATAATTACATAGAGGAAAATTTGTGGGTTGTTATAATAGTCATCTGTGACAACTAGGCAGTACATCTTTTTCATTAGACTCTTTACAAATGTTGGGACAAACAAATCCATATGCAACATTTATAAAGGTTGGCTGATTGAGCTTACAGTCTTGGTCTTACAAGAGGCTTTATGTTGCTTTCCATTCTTCTTTGATATAGGGTGGTAGACTTTGTTCTCAGTTGTTGACTTTCGATCCATAATCTTTAATTGGTTCTTCCACAAACTTAAGTTTGTCATTGAGCTGAAGCTCTTTCATTGGAATAATGAGGGATTCGTCAGATAGGCATTTCTTTATATTAGAAATGTGGAAGGTACTGTGGACATTACTGAGTTCATGCAGGTAAGGTAAGTTTATATGCAACTGGGGCCAACCTTTTTACAGGATTCTAATGGTCTAATTTACGGGTGGGGTTAAGCTTTCTCGTTTTCGAATCGGATGACACTTTCGAGTGACACTTTTAACATTAACCCAGATCTCCAACTTGGAATTCCAAAGGCTTTCGCTTACATGGCATAAAAATCCTTTGCCGGCTCTCTTGCAGCTTGCAAGGTGTCAGATTTGTACTATATTTTGGTGGTTTATGGTTATCTTGGTCCTGTGAGTTGGACATCTCCAAACTTGGCCCAACGAAGGTGATCGACACCTTTCTACGATAAAGTGCTTTCAAATGTGTTGCCTTAATATGGCATGGTAATGTTATTGTAAGAAATTCAACCAGTTGTAAGTGTTCTCAGCTTTCCAAAATCTATAAACCGGGCACACGAAGCATGTTTGCGAGTGTTTGGATGGTTCTTTTTCTTTGTCCATCTGTTAATGAGTAAACCCTAAGCCATTTGATTGACTTGCCAGAATTGGTGTGAAATGACTGTCACGATCCTGATTCATGGATATCGGATCCATGCCGTGAAAATTATTCCTTTATATAAACCTTTGTAAGGGTTTTCCATACTATTGTTTTTTGTGGGGTGAAAATGTGCTAAATTTGGTTATATTTATAAGGCGGGACTACAATGTACCAAACTTGTGTATGTCACATTTGATGTTTTGGGTAGCTTTGTAACGAAGTCCATTGTTATTCTTTCCCATTTCCATGTAGGTATCTTGGTTGTTTTTAGTAAGCAGATGGCTTTGGACATTCTGCTTTATAATCTAGCAGTTGTTAAAACACTTGCCCACATACTCAGCGTATGTTTGCCATCATGTTAGGGCCACCAATCGAGTTTTTTTAGTTCTGATACATTTGGTCTAGATCCTTGGGTGGATGGAATACTTTGATTTATGGGATTCATGCATGATTAAGTCCCTCAAATTACCAAAGAGTGGTAACCAACTTCGATTCTTGATACATTGGGTTCCATCATGACGTATTTCAAATGATTTGTCCATTCCTCGTAGGTTCTTAGCTTTGATGTTTTCTTTTTTGATCGCCTTGGTTTGGGCTTCGAGGATTTGTGATGGTAATTTTGGGTGAAGGATCATGACTAATGCTCTAACTCGGAGTGGTTTGATTCGTTCCTTCCGGCTTAAGGCATCTGCTACAACATTTGCCTATCGGATCGGTAATGCATCTCACAACTCGTTATATGCGAGGCATTTTAGCCAACGAGGTGGTCTATTGTTTAACTCTTTTGAGTATGGATATGCTAAAGACTTTTTTTAGGATCTGAATCACAATCACTTTTGGGCCATACAGTAGTTGTCTCCAAATTTTAAGAGTGCGAACACGATACTCCTTATTCAGGTCCATTGTGAGTTGTCGGATTGCACTTTATGCAATAATCTTTTTCTCTTTGCTTAACACGCTCCAAAATTGGTTGATGCATCACAGTAAAGACAAATCATTGTTTCTTTGGTTTATGCTAAGATTGAGTTTAACCAAAGATTCTGTTTTAGAGTTGGAAAGAGTTTCTTGGTTTCTCCCAGAATTTATTCTTGTTTTTTTGGTTAATTTCAGTCAAAAGACTTTGCAATCTTTGAAAAACATTTGATTAATCTTCGGATAGTAACCGGGGATAGTCTAAAGAATTGGTTTTGTACTTTTAGTGGGGTTAGTAGGAGAAGCCAATTCTTAACTACTTCAATATTGGCTTGGGGTCAACGTTGAATTCCTTAAACTGTCGATCCAGCGGCCGAGAAATTACACGATACTGATCCAGAAATCACATTTGGAGAACTTGGCATATAATTTCTCCTTTTTGAGTAATTCCAAGATTATTCTCAGGTGATTGCGTGTTTTCTTGTTAAGGATTAGATGATGAATATCATCGTGAACACTATCCTAAAGTTTAATTCTAAGTATGGTTTGCACACAAGTTATCATGAGGTCCATGAACACAGAGGCGTGTTGGTTCAACAAATGGCATTACTTGGAGAATTCATCTGTTGTCCATAATCGTGTTCCAAAAGCAGTTTGGGAATATCTTATCATGGGACTCTAGTTGGTGTAGCCTGATCTTAAGTAAAAATTTCGAATGTGTAAAACATTCGACTTGGGGAAGTTGATGAATAAATGTCGATCTGGTTAAATGGGTAACGTTTTACGGGTGAGTTTATTCAATTGGTAGTCGATCAATTCTGAAAGATCCGTCTTTCTTTTTAACAAATAAGACAGGAGCTCCCCAAGGCGAAGTACTTGGTCGGATAAAACCTCGGTCCGCTAACTCTTGTAGTTGGTTAGATAGTTCCTGCATTTTTTAAGGAGCTAATCTATAAGGTGCTCAGGCTATTGGTGCCGCTCCATGCATTAAATCTATTTTAAATTCTACTTGGCGAACTGGAGGAAGGCCGGGTAGATCTTCAGGAAAAACTTCTGGAAATTCTCTGACTACTAGTATATCTTCTAGTCATTTTTTGTCTGACTTCTTCTCTATTACTTGGGCTACGAAAACTTGATATCCCCTAGATATATATATCATTCAGTTTTTATATAGGATATAAGGTTTAGTCGGGTTTTACTTCGATCACCTCGGATGATCAAAGTTTCACCGTCGATTGGGATGTGGATGACTTTCTCGTTACAGATAATTCTAGCATGATACTTGGATAACCAATCCATACCAATCACGACGTCGAGACTACCGAGTTTAATCGACATGAGATCAATTTCGAAAGGTTGGCTTTGCACATTAGGTGATGCAATGGATAACGGTATTAGTGTACTAGGTTGCCTTCGGCCCTTTGTCAAGGTCGTAAGTGGATCTGGATTATTGGAGGGATATTAAGATAGAAGCAGAGATATGGAACAAACTTTTATGGTTCCTGAGTCAAATATACTTAGTAGATGTCTGGTTTTTAAAAGGAACATATCATGACTACTTCGGTCTTGGTGAGCATTCTTGTCCTCAGCAGGTATGCTCTCATGGGCATAATTTGTTTGATCTGAGGCACTGATTTTGTAGTGCCCTTTCTCTGACTGGCATGACAAGTTACGAATACTGTTGTAGGTTGTTCCGTGGTGGCTCTTTGTTTTCTGCTGTTCATGGTCAGTATGACAACCTATGTTGCAGTCTGACATTGTCAATGCAAGGTCCTGATGAGGCAGGGATTGCATTTATTACAAGGGGTATGTTTCGTTGTAGCTACTGATTTCAGTTAGGGTGACAAACATAATCCTTGATAGTTTTATTGCTTCTATTCTGTTGTTGTTGGCAATCTGGTTTCGGTGTGTGATTGTTGTTGTTACGGTTGTTGTGGTAGTTGTTGTTGGTGAAGGGTTTTTTATATCATCAAACCCTTGTGTGTGATCATTGGTTCCTTTGATAGAATTATGCTTTATTACTTGATCATTACCTCTGGGTTATGGTAATGGCTTCTCCATAAGTTTGAGGTTTGAAAGCGGTAATTTCTTTAATACTTCTGGGTAATCACCCGGATGAAGACTTCCATGAGTTTTCTCAGATTTGGCACCATGTTGTTATTTCACTGGTGTTCTTATATTATTTGCATAAACTACCAATTCTAGGAATATTTAGTAAGTTTGAGATCATTTCCTGTTATAGTAGATTGTAAAATTCATCTTCAATTTTTTGGGAATTCGGTTGGGGACACTTCTTCTTTATTAAGATATTTTTTATTCTGTACCTGGGAATCTTGTAAGTTTCTATTCAAATAGGTGGGCAAATGAATTCAAGGACAAGCTTCTTCATAGTTAGAGTACCTGTAGCAAATTTCATTTGTAGTCTTGGTATAGTTGTGCTATGGGAAAATACGATTAGTTCCGTTCTAACCAGCGGATGATGGACTTCAGGCCTTCATACTTTGAAATTGAATAAGGTGGTTAGATCATAAACTCTCTTGTAGCTACTTTTTTCTTGATAAGGGTATCTCTTTGTCGGTGTTCCTATCGGTATTGCAGCATTGCCATGGTAGAGAGTGTGTTCCAAAGCTGTGGCAACACTATTCAGCAATAGTTTCCTGATGGCCAGCCCTGAGAATTGGCTGGTGCTGCAGATGTTAATGTCTTAGGACCATTCTATCAACATTTACAAGACAAACAAAATAGGATATATTCATTGTATGGAATTTATTTGGTCTTGGTTCTAACAAAGAAAATACACATTTCTTTGATATAATTGCATGATAATTAACAAAAAAATTTAGATTCTAAGACTTCCAGAAACTGGGTATCTACTACGTATTGATATTAGGTTCCTCAGGGACGGGAACACTTCAGTGGTTTCATACCGGCATTAGATAACTTATCAAGGCTAGTTAGTGGTGTGTGTGTAGGTGAAATCGTATAGTCAATATCTTATCATTTATCATATCCTTTGATATTAGGTACAAAGGTTTGTAGCAATCAACAGATGGTAAGGAGCCATGTAACTTGATCTAAAGATAAGATACATGCACTACAGGACTGCAGGATAGGACAACCCGACAGACATTAAATCGGTATTCATGAAACAGCGAGTGCTATAATGGAATCACAAACTTCATTAGTCATAAAATTGTTACATATTTTACATAATCAAAATATGAAAGTGTCATTATTATTGCACACATCCCGTGGTTATTTGGATTCTAAACAAAAGCTGTAAATGACAAGGATCTAGTCTAGTAGCCTGGTGGTCCTCCTTGTGGTACTTGAGCTCATGGATATTGTCAGATGACACTTCATATTGATCGGTGGCGAACTGGCTATCCTGATGAGTATCTATAGAGTTAGAATCTTGATGCGAGCAAGAAAATCTCGTCGTCATGCCTTATTTGCTTTCTCTAAAATCCAGAAATCTGGGTACGGGCTTCTTAAAGTTCGGTTTCTAGTTGGTCAAAATCTCGCTGTATGATTACTCGACCATTACCAAGACCTTCTATCTTATCTTCTATGTGCTTCATGCGCTCAAGAGGGAGCTCATATAAGTGATTCAAAATAGTCTCGATCTGTTCCTCATGACGCTCCAGATGCGTCTTATGAGAACTCTCTCCCATCTCAAATACCTGATGTGGGGCAGAGGAATCAGTAGAGAAGGGTAATAGGAACAGGTCGCTTCTGATGGTGGCAAAAAATCCTGGGAAGGAAAGAAATCTCGGGGAGCAAATAGTGGTGATGGGGGTAAACACTGGAGATGGGGCATCATACAGTTGATGGAGCAATAGGAGCTCGTGGTGATGGAATTGATAATTCATTACTAGAAGCATTATATGCTTGCATGACCTTCATATACGGATCATCGTGGAAAGGTGAGATGACTAGCGAGGCTAAAAGATCCTTAGATAGATCCTCTGAAGAGTCAGAAGAGGTGTTTCCTGGTGAGGCTGGGAAATAGTCCTGATGAAGCCGAGGTTATATCAGGGTTTCGTAGAGGAAAGGCATCCTAAATAAGAATCTAATAGGATCATAATTAGGTGGGTGGATGTAGAATAGTTAGTAAACAACCCATTGTAAAATAAATACGTGTATTTTATATTTACTTAATAGTTATGTATCTTTACATACTATTCAGGAAATGTAGTGGCACAAAGGACTTTCTTGGATGGAAAATGGTTATAGTTTAGGTTTTAACCTTGTTCTCTATAACCGAGGCTCTTGATACCAATCTGTAACACCCCTTTATTTGACATATAGCAGCGGAAGCTAATTTGGGTATTACTTCACTTGAATAACAGTCTTTATCATTGAAAAGGCTCAAAAGAGACGTTTTGGGAAAATTTAGTATTTTCAATATTATTTAGAAGTTTTTACAAAAAGGGTCCCAATATGACAAATGAAAACACTAGAGTTTGTAATGATACAAGTTTGGACGTCCTCTAGTCCAATGCCACTTGTGCCATAGGTTGCTCAATAACTGAGATAAATGCTTAAACAAAGGTAACACAAAGGCTTGCGTGAATTCCCAAGGTTTGAAATGTAATAGTTGATACAAGTTTAATGTAATAGTAATATTGCAAGAATACAATATCATGGGGTAAAACAATATTATATTATTTTATTGCACTAAGCTCATGACACTGAAAGTCCTTAAGTAAACGTTATGCATACAGTTGTCTGCCCCTAGCGGGTGCTTGCCAACACCCGGAAGTTCCCTCAAATAAAATGTGTCCGCTGGCCATGTATGTACCAGAACCTGGACGGGGAAGTTCAGTCCCAATAGATCTATTCAAGGCATTCGCGCTTACTTTGCAAAGTAATTAACGGTTCATGATGGCAAATGGAGGTACTTAAGAAATAATATATCAGGATAGCATACAGTTGGAAAATACTTGTATTTATAGCATGTATCTCCCCACGGAGTTTAGAAAACACGTAAAGGTGGGACTATGGACTCACCTTGATAAGGTAGTTGATTAATGGCAAAAGTAAATCAAATGGAAATAAACGGCTTCGTCACGCAACCTGGGGTAATATGTCAAGTCTTAGTTTGATTGTTTATAATTCAAACTTTATTTCATAAAGTTTAATGTAAATATTAATTTGGTTTATGAAAATATCGTATCATTGTTTGGGCTATCATAATCCAGAGGTCATGTAGTAAACGTTTGAGGAGCTAGGACACTTTAAATCGTAAATCTAGCAACTCGTCAAAACGTCTACCCAAATGAAATCCCCTCACATGAAATTCCCTAGTAACGTGATACATTATAGTTTAAATGATAAGGTTTTATCTTTTTAAGTTTTTTTCAAAAGCTACTGGATGATAAATTATGTTAAATATATAACATAATTATTTTATAGTGTTTCGATCGATGAATGATAACGACAAATGTGTCGGGTTTTAATAAAATCAACTCTTATGATATTTAAATATATTTTTATAATTATTATAAAAATATTATATTTTATACCCTTGAGAATATGGAAATGACAATATATACTCTTGGTATATATTAATTTACACTTTTAACCCTTTAATTATATATTTAAAATATTAAACCTTTAACTTTGGAAATTGGCTAAACAGGCCCCTGTGGTTTAACTTTAGGATATTGACATTTTTTGCTCAAAAGTTATAAAGTTTCAAAAGTTACAATATATACCCCTAAAGTACAAAATGTTGCATTTTAAGTCCAAAAATCATATACTTTGTATTTTTTTAATCTTGAAATTGATTTGCAGCTTATTGCTTATTACTATAAGCTAAAATAGGTAAGTTTTACGAGCTTGTAGTTTATGAAAAGAGCTTATGAGCTCGAATATTCAAAATGGACACGTTTGGTTTAGAAAAATTAACCCGATAGGTTTAGGGTTTTAGGATTAGTTTTTAAACTTGTAAAAATGATTATGAAGCTTATTAGAATAGCTTATTATGACAGCTTATGGCTTATAGCTTATTAAGTTTTTGAAATGAACTTATTAAGGTTTTTAAAGACGTGTTTGGTTTAGGAAAAACCAACGAGTAGGTTTAGGGTTTAAGAGTTTAACTCATGTGATCATAAAAGATGTAAGAAACTTATTAAGATGGGAATAAGCTCATACTAGCTTATTTGTAGAATTCGAATGGATTAGGGTTTTCCCAAAGTGGGTCAAATTAGGGTTCGGTTTGGTTTAGGGTTTCCAACAAGGTTTTAACTTGTACAAATGATTAAAAAAAGTTTATATATGATCATAGACATAACAAGAGCTTATTAAACTAGATAGAAAGCTTACTTAGTACACAAAATAGTGAAAATGGGTTGAATGGAGCAAATGAGACCCGAAACCTTTAGCAGATGAATCAAGGACCTTTGTTCTTGTTTCTTGGCTTTTAAATAGCTTAACCTTTCAACACTTCTCTTCTAAGACTTGTTTATATCATGATTTGAGTATGTTTTTGATTTGGTGATGTGTTTTGAAGGCATGCATGTCTCGGCTTATATATAGGGTCGTAAATGGAGTGGAGGCCATGTCGTTGAGGGAGAGAGTGCGTGGCCAAAGCTATTAAGGAGTGGTGTCCCGGAGTAGCTAGGTGGATAAGGAGGTTATAGGGATTTGCTTTATAAGGTGTTAAATAAAACTGCCACATTCATAGCAATCCTTATTTTTAAACTCAAAATTACTTCCTAATTTTTGAGTCATCAAATTATTCCAGTTTCTCTGGTTACCTCTAGGACTTTGACTATTTTTCCTAGAGCATTTAGCTTGGTTATTATTCTCTACCTCCTTAACAGACTCCCTAGGTGTTTTCACATACTCTTTAGATTTAACAAATTCTACCTTAGCAAAACTAGGTTTTCTCTGTTTAGTCTTAAACTTAGTCTCATTCTCATCCTCACTGTCAGATATTCAATCTTCAATAAGTGGTTTACTAACATACTTAGGTTTTGACACACTAGTCTTAGCTTCACTTGTTGCAACATCGTGTATACTTGTTATTGACTCACTAAAAACATATTCATCCTCATTAGCAAGTAACAAATCAGATTTAAGGGGCATGAAGTTCCCAGTATAGGGAGGGGGAACCGCATGATACCCTTTACTTGTTTTGTACCTATCATTCTCCTGACTAACAAACACTTGACTATCAACCACTTGACTATCAACCACTTGATTATCAAACCCCACACCAGTCTTGAACTTATCACATACTTGACTATCTAATAGTTTGCTTAGATTCTTAGATGAATTTTCAAACTTTTCTAAGGTAAGTTTTAACTCATCTCTTTCCTTTTCAGCCTTTTTAAATTTCTTTCTAAGCTCTGTTAATGCATTATCTCTCAATTTAATATCAAGTTTTAAAATCTTTATGTCTTCTTCAAAAACAACCTCATTCTTTTTATACACATCTAGTCTAGCCTCTACAGATTATAGACCTGCTTTATAAGCTCTTACATTTAATTGAGACTTATTAAAATCTTTTGTCAAATTATCATAATGTTCTTTGAGAGTTTCATAAGATTTTAAGCATGTTTTAGAACAAGTAGATACCTCAGAATCTGAACTTGAAGAACCCGAAGATGTATATGCCATAAGTGCAAAGTTTATAGGTCCTTCTTCAACCTGGTCACTCTAGTCATATCCAAGTCCATCTTGAGCAACCAAAGCTTTTGTCTTTGTTGTTTCTACTGTCACATTCCTCCTTACAGGTTCTTTGTTCCTGTTCTCCTTTGGAGCCCTGCATTCCCTTGTAAAGTGGCCCCTTTTATGACAGTTATAGCATTCCACCTTTGATTTGTTAAACCTTATGGTCTCAGAGCCATTGGCACTAATCTTCCTTCCAGTCTTATTTAGGAATCTTCTGGCTCTCATGGTCAGCATAGCCATCTGCCACTTTAGATCCATCTCTTCTAAGTCATCAGCATCAATCTGTTATAAGTCCTCATCATTTAATTGTGGACTGTTGGATTGGTTTTCAAAGAAAGAATAGATCACAACATCACTCATAATATCAGTATTGGCAGAGTTAGAACCATAAGCTTGATTGGAACTGCCAGAGTTATTAGAAGACATAAAAGCCACATTTTATGAATTTTGGTTTGAGCTTGATGACTCTTTAACTTTAGTTTCATAAATCTTCAGATTTTTGTATAGGTCATCCATGCTCAAGGTGTCTAAATCAGGTTTGTTCCTCCAGATCAAGGTACGAGTCTTCCATTCTGATGGGAGACATCTTAAAAACTTCAGATTCATATCTTCTTGAGAAATAGTTTCACCCAGAATCTCTAGCTGACTGATAAGCTTTTAAAGCCTATCATAGATTTGATCAAGTCCTTCTGAGCTTGATCCATTGAAATTCTCATATTGTTGCTTTAGAAGTGTCTTTTGAGTTTTCTTTGACTCCTTATTACCTCCAAACCTTTTCTCTATGGCTTCCATTAGAGTCTTGGCACATTTGTAGGTACTAAACTTTAGTTGATGTTCATTTGAAAGAGCCATCAACATTGTACCTCCTGCCTTTAACTCATTCTTCTTTGCTAACTTATCCTCTACAGTTGTAGGGGGATATGTTTGCTCAACACCATCAACAGTTCTCTTTGGTGGAGGTAAGTCTCCATTTATTATTACTTCCCAAAGAGCATAATCTGTCATTAGGAAGTACTGTTCTATCCTCATTTTCTAAAGCTCAAATTCATATGGATTGAGCACTGGAAGTTTTGCAGCAGAAACCATTGGTGAAGATACTGCCTCCATGTTTTCACAAACAAATAGATCTAGTATGTGTAGTTGTTTCTTCTTATTCAAAGTTTCTCAACAAGCTCTGATACCACTTGTTGATACCACTTGTTGATCCCACTTGAATAGGTCTTGCTTAGCTTGTAAAAAGCTTAGTTGTATTGAATAAATCCAAGACAACTATGGTAGAAACTTTGATTGAATATATCAAAGACTATGCGGAATCTAGTCTTTGATACTAAGAAGAATTCTTAATAAAACAGTAACACAAAATCAATAACAGATTACCAAACTTTCAGCCTCAATATAAAACGAACACTCTTAATAGTGTTAGGGTTTACAAAACCTTGAAGCTAAGAATATCAAAGATGCGTGTCTAACATTATGCCCTAGGACCTCCTTTTATACACCAAGGAGTTCTACAAGGCTTACAATACTTTACTAAATTATCATGATCTTTTCTATAAACACACGTAATCTCTTAAACAAATAAGTTATACATATCTTCTTTACAAATAACTAATACTTATCTTCGTAAGTATTTCTCTTCTATGATAAGTCGTTGATCTCATCTCTGTCAGCGTAATCCTTCCAGCAGTAGTAATCACTCAGCAGTTGTAACTGAGCACAAGCAGCATTAACTACTTAGAGGTTTACTTTAGCAGTACTAACATACACTAGCAGTACTAACTTTTGTACTAGCAGTAGTAACTACTTAGTATATTTTAAGTCTTTATCTCTGAGTAGTCTTAACTTCTACTGACAGCAGTAACTTTATACTAACAGTACTAATTATACTAACAGTAGTAACTAGCAGTAGTAACTTTTATACTACCAGTACTAACTACTTAGTATAACCAACAGCACTAAGTTATGCTTGACAGCACTAATATATACCTGAGCAGCAGTAACTCTAAGAATCATCTTGAAGTCTTTTAATCCCAACAGTTGTCTGTCACTATACCAATTCCCTTTTCGACAGCAAGGCTTACCACCCAAGCATCCTGCAATAATTCAACTAAAATTCCAAACTGCTTTCTTTAATTCTTTCTTAGGTAGAAAATAATTTTGATTAGACAATTAGAGACACAAACCGTTCTTTGGGTCGATACCCGTACTTGCCAATCACGACACTATACACGATAGGGAACACTGCTCTTTAGCACGTAGGAATAGTCAAGGTAGTCAGGGTTTTATTAATGTAAAACATGACATAGTTTTTATCAAAGGAAATTACGCATTAAGTTTTTGGCGCCGCTGCCGAGGAACGGGTTTTGTTGTTTTTGATTGTTTGATTGATATATGTGTGTTTGTTTGTGTTTGTGTGTGCTTGAACCTTCTATTCTTCTCCTATTTCTGTGTGCTTGTTTGTTTGTGCGAAATAAATAAATAAAAATGCGTCTCAAGCTTGGTTATGGCGTAACTTGGTAGTTCTTGTTATGACATATTATGGTAACAAGTTTTGAGACACCAAAAATAGTTTGGGCATTGCTTGAACCTTTAAATAATTTTCTAATGACACATGTGTCTTAATGTTGAGCATGTCAACCTTGTTGTTTTTATACATGTAGTATTATTCATGAGTCAAGTAGTTGCCAATATTGTATGCTCCTCTTCTATTGCTCAGTTTTATTACACATTTAATGCACAGGTTTGTTAGTGTGCAGGTTGAGCAATTATTTATAGGTTGAGGAGACATGTGGGTTGGATATATGTGGAGATGTCCAAGTTGCCTGTGTTGGAGGCTTGAGTCTAACTTAATGACTCGGTGAAAAAGAAAAGTGCTTCTCGGGAGACAACCCGACTTATTCGCTTAGTTTAGTATGCAGTTGGTTTTGTATTTCTTACTTGGTTTTGTAGGACCTCATGGCAAGGGGATGGAATTCGAGGTCTCTTCGACTCGTTTTTATGTGGTAATTTGGTTACTGAAATGCAGCAAGTTACGTTGTAACACTTATAGTTACGACATAATGAATTATGTTGCGGCGTAATGTGTGCAATGATTACGTCGTAACTGATTCTAGTAATTTTCAAAAAATTTACCACATAATTACGGCGTAACTAACTCTGATGGTTACGTCATAATCTCTTCCTGCAAATCATTATAATGTTTGAAATTTTACATAACCGAGTATATTGGTAAATGAACTTTGTGGGTATGTTCTCTGGAAACCCTCACGAGACTTCACTCATCCACTTGGGCCACCAAGTGGTTTAAAAGGCTTGTTTCATATGCTAAATGCAACCGTGATTCCTACGAAAGTGAGTTAGGTTTATTTTGTATCCTTTTTTATATTTTGTGCCATGGTGCTTTTTATCTTGGTTTATGCTTTTGGTGATAGTCTTTCTTGCAGCTATACAGGTAATGCACATGATATGGTGTTAGGATATTAATTAACATGCAAGGAAGCATTCCAAACCGCTTTAGTCGAATGTTATTTAAGAGGATAGTATAGATATTTAAGACGGTGGATGTTGCTCGTGGAAGCATACTTGGAGCATGGCTTAGAGCATGTTGTCTCTTTATATTATCGAGCAAATCTAAGGGAGTCTTTCGTTCTAATTCTACTCTTGTTCTTGAATTTTCATTTCCTTAATTGTACAATAGGGACATTGTACAAACCAAGTGGGAGATAGGAGTAGAATTATCACTTGACTAATATTTGCCTTCGATTTTCTAGTTTTCTTTGAAAAATTGTGCCAATTTTAAAATTTTTGACATATTTTTCCTAATAAACTAGAATTAATCTTTGCCGAGCGCACTATAACCCTTTATTCCAATTGGTGAGGTTAAGCCTAATAATTCTGTTTTCATCTATTATACAAAAATCCACCAAAAATATGAGCGTGCCGATAGTATTGTAGACTTTAGAACT
This sequence comes from Tanacetum coccineum, assembly GCA_026074375.1. NCBI lineage: Eukaryota > Viridiplantae > Streptophyta > Magnoliopsida > Asterales > Asteraceae > Tanacetum > Tanacetum coccineum. The sequence goes on from BQNB010001019.1 coordinate 55,539, forward strand.
TAGCATGTACATCATTTCAAGACCTAATTGATTAGTTGGAATAGGCAGTTTAAGAAGGCAACATATTAGGAATTCACCCAAATAGCCTTTATGTATGTGTTTATCGACTTGTCACACTGACTTGTCAACCTCTCCATGTAAAACCCTTTGTTGCACTCAATGTTAGTGCAAGATACCCCTAGATCACCTTATTAAGCCAATCCCTGTTTAAACCCTATATGTTTCGTTACACCATTTCATCTTAGCCTACCCTGTAGTCTTTATTTTCTTTGTGTTGAAATCTCTAGCTACTTAAGTCTATGGTTCGGGAAAATAAGTATAAAAATTTTATGCATTCATGGAAGACCTATCATTAATGATCTATAAAGACCCCCTGTATCATCATTTTCGATATTGTTTATCTCAAGTGGGGGGATGTGCATATTATATCAAATGTTGTAGGGGCAATAATAAAAAGATATAAACTCCTGTATCATTTGCATGTTTAAAAAGAAAAGATGGTGCAACTATAACCCATCTATGTGCTAAAAAATGTAAAGATGGTGCCACTATAAGCCATCTTAATGATTGTGAAGAATTGAGCTAGTAGCCCATTAGTAAAGATCAGATTTTCGGACTTAGACACTTGGACTTATGGATGGAAACTAGCTAGCTATGACAACCTTAGATTATTTTAAACTATTTGTTTTGTGTTTTTATTTAACAACAATTATTGTGTATCCCATGTCTTATCCTACCCTATATCGTTCTACATCCCGACCATTGGTTTTGCTCGAATGAGGGATTTGATTGCAATAATGTATGTCTATTCCATCGTTATGGATGTGTATATGTGATTTTGTCGCCTTTGTTGGTGTAACGCTTTTGGGTAAGGACTGCAAGATGATTCACCCTTAAACCTATATGTCACCCTTGTTGCCTTTAAGACTGTTTAGACCCTATTTCTAACTGGTGGAGATTTGTGTACTTTTTAAACTTATGATAGAATACATACTATGACTGTACGATTGAGTGATCACCCCGAAATGAAACACTTAGATTAGTCATGAGAGTTGAGTGTTTTCGATCCCCTTTTCGTGAGGTGTTCGGTTTAGAATTTTCTAGCATAAGTGATTTTTAAATTCATATCTTCCTTGATAACTTGGGAGATATCTTTTTGAGAATTATTTTAAATGTTCTACTTTAGGGCAAATAGAAGTCAAATGGGGAGATATTAGATAACATCAAATAATTAATACTTTTTTAAATCAAATTCCCGTGTTTATTGCCTCACTTTATATCATTTATATATGAATTCGGTACTTAATTCATTTATTTTGGCTAAAAAAAAAAATAAAAAAAAAAAAAAAAAAAGAAAATAAAAAAGAATTCAGGTAATTAGAGGCATTGGAACAGAAAAGATGCGAAAAAACGGCAAAATGAAGAAAATATGACAAAACCGCATTATGGAAGACATTACAGCGTAATTAACACAATAGATAACGCAGCAATCAATTAATAATTATGAAGATATTATGCTAACGAGGTATTACGGCGTAACGTCCCACAAGAGTTACGTTGTAATTAAATTATTGAAGAAAATATTAATGCTGACTAAGGGTTACGGCGTAACGTGTCAATGGAATTACGCTGTAACAATTTTATCACTAAAAGAAGGAATGCTTCGTCAGAAGGTTTACGGTGTAACGTGGTCGATGCCGTTATGCCGTAAAGTATGACTCATCCAGGGACCAAAGTTGTGCATATTTTATGAAGTTTATTTAAGTGGAGTGCCTTATTATTGAAAGTTGAGGGGCTAAACTCGTCAAGTGACCAAATTACATATTTTAGTATATATATGATTCGCATGAATCATAATTAAAAAAATCATTCTCTGTACTCGGTGGTTTAGCCGCCAAATAGAAAAGGAAGATAAAGCTGTACGCAGGAGGTGTAGGGCAAACCCTTCAGGGTTTGCCATAGCATTCGACTAGGGGATCGAGAGCATTAATTTAGCACTGTTTGTAATTATACTTCAATTATAGTGGTCAATTGAATTCAGTTATTTTGACTTATTGGATCTAGCAATATGATTATTGATGTTATGATTATTTATTATGCTTTATTAATTGTTCATTTGCATTTAATTAATTAATTATCCTTATGATTATTAATTTATGATCTTATTAATTTAGTTGCACCTTTATTAATTTATGTAGTATGTTTTGAAATCCTTGAACTCCTTGCTAGATTTTGATATGAGGTTGAGTGTATACGAGGTTTGAGTGACCCGCTTAACCTTTGTACACACGATTGATTACATGAAACCAACACTTGTAGATGTTAACCCTTTACCCATGAGGTTAGAGCCCTTAGCATTAATTCCCTGGTTAGGAGTGCGAGCTAATAGGAGACCACCTGTTAAATAAATTATATCTCATAAATAAAAGGAATCCTTAATCAATATAAACTGAGAATAGGTTAATTCTCCTTGCGAGTCCATTCTACTCAGTACACATAGGTTAGGTACATCTACAAAACTGGACCTAACGAATTTAGACCCCTTCTAAGGTTGTAATTAGACATTGCACATAAGATCATTAAATGCGGCTATCCTTCCTTGTTGTCTGTCACTATACCAATTCCCTTTTCGACATCAAGGCTTACCACCAAAGCATCCTGCAATAATTCTACTAAAATTCCAAACTGCTTTCTTTAATGCTTTCTTAGGTAGAAAATAATTCCGATTAGACAATTAAAGACACAAACCGTTCTTTGGGTTGACACCCATACTTACCAATCACTATACTATACACGATAGGTACACTGCTCTTTAGTACGTAGGAATAATCAAGGTAGTCAAGGTTTTATAAATGTAAAACATGACATAGTTTTTATCAAAGGAAATTACGCATCACTTTCCAAGTGTAGAACATCTTCATTTAGTAAAGAATCACTGTGTATTATCTTAGATAACTTGTTGCCCTTGAGATGTCGCTTCTGTTTAAATGTTATCTTTGATAGTTATGCACGATTCCTTATTAATAGATGGAGTTCTATTTATATTCTAGCTATGAGCTTGACACTGCCATATTGTCAATACAAACAAACTAACTAATATGGTGTTGTTTTATGCAAAGAAGTTATACCCTACACAAGTGGGAGAATCTTTATTGTGTGCGAGGAACAACTTACAACAATATGACTAATGGTTTCTTAACTGCAAAGTAAGAAAACTATCACTCTACTAGGACTCCTACACATTTAATGTAAGTAGCCCTATTAAGAGAATGTGTCAAGATAAAAGGGTAAGCTACATGATTATGTTTTCTTGGAAATCATAAACATGGAGGTTGAAATTAACTTGAACTTACTATTAATTTACTTTAGTTTAATAATTGTTATGTCTTCTAGTTAAAGACATGTACATTAAATCCTTTACTTGTGAAAAGACTATAACGTAAAGTAAAATTTATCCTGTTATGTCTTCTTGTTAAAGACATGTACATGGAGTCATTGACTTGGTGAAAGACTTATAACGAATAGTAATTTATTAGATGTTTATGTCTACTTGTTAGTACATACACATTAAGTCGTTGACTTGTTCAAAAGACTTATAAAAGGATCCAATTGGCTTAGTAATACTATTGATACCATTACGTTTTAACTTAAGTTGGTATAATAGGAAAAGCAATAAAAGTATAAGATCAAATCTTATTGGAATACCACATTTTATGGTATGTCCAACAAGGGTAATCAAATTATATATTGATATTATTTGATTCATGGTGACCTTAACTTATTTAACTCCTAAAAGAGATCAAGTTTAGATATTTGAGTATGTCGTGGATATACCCAATTAGACTCCAACCTAGAAGGTTAATTAAGATAAATGAGATGTATCTCATTATGTCTTAATTGAAGTTCTATATTTGGTAAAAATCTTTTGGAGATTATTATTGACAAATGTCTAGAACTGTTAAGCGTATCTTAGTGGATACCCATAGGAAACGATGGGATGGCATTTCTACAACTCACACAAGAACAAATTTTGTGTTGCTCGTCATGCGGAGTTATTTGATAATAGTCTCAAATGTACAAGAAGCGAGTGGGAGTAGTGTAGGTCTTGAATTAATTCAAGAATAAGATACACAAACCTTCTAAACGCACTAGCGAATGTCATACTAAGGCTAAACATGAAAATAATGAACCTTAGAATGATGATTACTCATATTCATAGATCCGCATGGATACCTCATGATATGTTTCTATATCAATGGTGAGGATTATGAGTTAAAGGATCAATTGTGAACTTGCTAACCATAGAAGATGCATTATTAGATCTTAGATTTAATGAATGACTCAAAAAGCAATCATATCTCAACAACATCAACAACATCTCTACCTTTCTGAAGCAAGAACACTGTAATATTCATTCCTTTATATCTCATACTCAAAATTCAAAGATACACTTCCGCAACTCTGATAAATCAATTAACTTCCTCAAATCATCAAGTTGTTGATCAAGATTAAAGTTCTACATGAGGAAGATTGCAAGCTGTCAAGAAAGTATGAGTATATTGGTCAAAAGCTTTAAAAGACAAATCAAGATGGATTCACGGTAAAGAATGATGATATGAAAAGATCTCAAAGGCAAAGTCAAAAAAGAAAATGGAAAGATCATGATCAAGATCTCTAGAGCATGATTGGAACAAGAACACTATTACACAACAAGACTCAAGACAAACGAGCATTAAAGTTCAAAGATCAAGGTCACAAGAGAGATCTTAATGATCATCCTTTAGGGGGTTTGTTACGAATAGAAAATTGATGATCATTTAGTGCGATCAAAAAGAGATCTCAATGATCGTCCCTTGGGGGAAGATTGTTAGAAATGATAAAAGTGATGATCTTATTGAGATAAAAGTCTTGTAATAAATAAAGAAATAATATTGTGTAATAGGTTAGGTGATAGGCTCATGACTTAAATAAAGTCATGAGACCCGACAAATAGTTAAAAGCTAAATATATGCCACGAGAACCGGTGAGAAGATCATTTCCCTTCAAATCACGAATATAACTGTTAGGTCTTGATTTTAGGATCAATAAGCAATAAAGTGTGTGTTTAGGTGTTGTGTGTGTGTTTATTCTAGAGAGAGAAAGATGGAAAGTAGAGAGAGAAAGAGGGAGGAGAAGGATTAGAGAAAAGATAAGAATGAGATTAGAAGACACACCACACTAATGAGGTGGCGATGGGGTATTTATACCCAATTACAAGAAAGAGCAAGGAGCTCTTGTTTCTTAGCTTTAAGCTATTTGTCGAGTCTTGTGACTTTATTTAAGTCACGAGCCTATCACCTAACCTATTACACTATATTATTTCTCTATTTATTACAAGACTTTTATCTTAATAAGATCGCCACTTTTATCATTCCTGATGATCTTCCCCCAAGGGACAATCATTGAGATATCTCTTTGATTGCATTAATGATCATCATTTTCTTATTCGTAACAATCTCCCCCTAAAGGATGATCATTGAGATCTCTCTTGTAACTTTGATCTTTGAACTTTAATGCTAGTTTGTCTTGAGTCTTGTTGTGTAATAGTGGTCTTGTTCTAATCATGCTCTAGTGATCTTGATCTTGATCTTTCCATTTTCCTTTTTATCTTTGCCTTTGAGATCTTATCATATCATCATTCTTTACCGTGAATCCATCTTGATTTGTCTTTTAAAGCTTTTGACGAACATACTCATACTTTCTTGACAACTTACAATCTTCCTCGTGTAGAACTTTTATCTTGATCAACAACTTGATGATTTGAGGAAGTTCTTTGATTTATCAGAGTTGCGGAAGTGTATCATTAAACTTTGAGTATGAAATATGAAGTAATGAATATGACGGTGTTCATGCTTCTGAAAGGTAGAGATGTTGTTGATGTTATTGTACATAAATGTATCTTCCCCCCAAATAAACAATCATTCGTATGCACATACTTCACACAAATAACTCATAGAAGAAAGAAACTATAACCTCCAAGTCAATTAAGTCCCGACGAGTTAAGGTGTGTTTAAACTTGATATACACACTTAGTATTACATGGTAAAGCTTTATTTCGTGGGAAATAAGCTCATTTGGAATGAATATGCAAAAATCAAGCATGGTGTTCATCATGGCGGTTTGGTAAGATAAGGGACAAGATCCACGTTTTTAGGAAAAAAGTCAAAGGCGAAGTTGCAACATAAAGTCAAAGGCGAGTTGCTATAATAATCAATTAAATTGGCGGCGGTTTGCTTTTTAAGCCGGCGGTTTGCCTTGTATTGTGGCGGTTTGACAGGTCAAGGCGAGTTGAATATTATATTGAGCAAAAAGGAAACGGCGGTTTGAATATTAAAATATAGCCGGCGAGTTGCTAAACGGCGAGTTGCTAAACGACGAGTTGTTAAACGGCGAGTTGCTAAACGGCGGCGAGTTAAGCAGGCGGCGAGTTGCTCACATAACCGGCGAGTTGTCATCTTTCAAGGCGGTTTGATTTGTTTTCAAACAGCGAGTTACTCAATTTTCCCAGCGGTTTGCTATTAAAATAAGGACGGCGGTTTGCTTAATAGTCACAGCGGTTTGATTATTTTATACTGACGGCGAGTTAGCAAATACTGAAGGCGGTTTGCTCAACACCTAACGCAGCGATTTGATTAAAAAAAAAAGTATCCAGACGACACCCTTTTTAGCGACTCTTTTTACGAAAAAAGTTGAGTAATATGTAATTTTTTATATAGCCTTTCTAACTTATTTTTACATCAAATTCAAATTTTGGTAATAGGGTAAAAAAAAATTCGGTCGACACCTTTTTAGCGACACTTTTTGGCCGGAAAAATTAAGTAAAATATAATTTTTCTATAGCATTTTTAGCTTATTTTTACACCAAATTTAGATTTTGTTAATAGGGTAAAAATAAATTTTTTTTTTCATAATCCAACTGCGCCGAATTCCAAACAAATCATCAAACCATAAGCCAAAACCAAAACCATCAACAAGGACTTAAACTGCATTAATCATACAAGAAACAAACCTCAACAACAATCGATTATTCATTCACGGTTTTCTATTGATTTTGTAAAATCCCGTTAAATCATTTATCGGTTTTAATCATAGACGTGTAAAATCCCGTGAACGAGAATTGCATACATAACCACAACAACATCAATCACATCATATCCACTTAAGATCCAACAACTTTCACACTTCATAGTTAATATCCATTCATTCATCATGTCTACTCCAGTCAGTACATCCTCAACAGATAGTCAAATGCACAATAATATCATGGCAGCTGGTTCGAAAGATCGTCCACCAATGCTTGGACCAGGAAGATATTCACAGTGGAGATCACGTTTTCTACGATACATTGACACGAAAAATAATGGTGAGGGACTGAAAAAATGCATACTTGATGGTCCCTACGTGCCAACTAGTGTACAAATTCAAGCTGTTGCTGCAGCGGAAGGTCGTCCTGCAGTTCAACAACATACAGCAATTGAAACAGTATTGAACATGACTCCAGAGAACAAAGAACATTTTCTGTCTGAAAAGGAAGCAATTTTCTTGCTTTTAACTGGTATTGGAGATGAAATCTATTCAACTGTTGATGCATGCAACACAGCAAATGAAATGTGGATAGCCATTGAAAGGCTACAACAGGGTGAATCGTTGAACGTACAAGATGTAAAGACCAATCTGTTCTGGGAATTTGGGAAGTTTACTTCTCGAGATGGAGAATCCATGGAGTCGTATTACTCACGGTTTTACAAATTGATGAATGAGTTGACAAGGAACAACTTGCAAGTTACAACAATGCAAGTGAATGTTCAATTTCTTCAACAGCTTCAACCAGAATGGTCAAGGTTTGTGACGCTTGTCAAGCAATCAGAAAAAATAGACACCATCTCATATCACAGACTATTTGACATTCTCAAGCAGTTTCAGAAGGAGGTTAATGATATTCGTGCTGAGAGAATAGCCAAAAGTGCAAATCCATTAGCACTTCTTGCGGCTGCTCAACCATATTCAGATACTTACTATCAAGCACCAAAACCTCAAAGATCAAATGCAACATCATCTTCCACAAGACAAAGTGCATCTACCAGACACAAAGGCAAAGAGGTCGCCAAACCAATTACACCTCAATCTGAGTCTGTCTCTGAAGAAGACAGTGATCCTGAACAAGCTCAGAGGGACAAGGAAATGCAAAAGAATTTGGCACTCCTTGCAAAGTATTTCAAGAAGCTCTACAAACCTACCAACAACAACCTTCGAACTTCTTCAAACTCCAGGAACAAGACTGAAGATACCACACCAAGGTATAACAATGACAATCAGTCAAGGCAGTTTGGGAATCAAAGGACAATGACAGTTGCTGGGGCTAGGGAAACAGTAGGCAGTCAGGTAGTGCAACAGACTGGGATACAGTGCTTTAACTGCAAGGGATATGGGCACTATGCAAAGGAATGCAGGAAGCCAAAGCGGGTTAAAGACTACGCGTATCACAAGGAAAAGATGATGATGTGCAAACAAGCTGAACAAGGTGTTCCTCTGCAAGCTGAGCAAGCTGATTGGCTAGAGGACACGGATGAAGAGATTGATGAACAGGAATTGGAAGCACATTACAGCTACATGGCAAAGATTCAGGAGGTCTCACCTGAAGAATCCAGTTCTACTGGTCAGCCATTGGAACAGGTACAAAATCATGATGAAAGTAATGTGTATGACAATGTGAGACGACATTCTGAGCAACCTGAATCCATTAACGACACATATGTTTTGAAGAAGGATGATAGCAATGTCACTCCTGATTCATCAAATATATGTACTAATGATAATCAGGTTGATCAAAATGCTGCAGAATGTGTTGATGAGCGTGCTGCGCTTGCTAATTTAATTGCAAATTTAACTCTTGATACTGAGGAAAACAAAACGATTTTAAAGCAATTAAAGAAAGCAAACGCATCATTGACTCAAGAATTGGAAAAGTGCAAAACTAACCTTGATGAAACTAATAGTGCTTTGGGGGAGGCTATTAGTTGTCGGGATAGTTGTCTGATTGCACTTCAGAACAAACAGAATGAGTTTGAGAAGTACAAAGCCTTTAATGACCGGACGATTGATTATGAAATTCTTCAAACAAAGTTAAATGAAACTCTAGGACTATTAGCTCTAAAAGACATTGAAATTAAAGAAGGTTTGAAAACTAAAGCCTATGAAATTTCAGTTCTCAATCAGAAACACGATGAATTAGTCAAAAAGAGTCTTTTAACAAGGTCACAACTAGAAGGTTATCTCAAAGAGAACACAAAGGTCATTTCGGATTTAAAGGTTAAGGAAGAAAAAGATATTGACAAGATGATTGAAATGGACAAACAATTAAAGTTTTTGAATGAAATTGTTTACACTCGTAATCAGTCAATTCAGACCATTCATGTGTTAGCACCTAAATGCTCGACATATAATGGTAGACCAACCTTTGCTAATCCAAGGTACCTCAAGAAAGCTCAATCTGAAAAGCCCTGTTTGTATGAGATCCCATTTGATACTTCTGATCCTGCAAACAGATTTGCCCCTGATAGGGAAGAGACCATGACTCTTGATAACGAGAGTAGATCAAAATTAGATAAAGACACAGTGAAACCATACGACTACACTAGACAGAATAGTCTTTATGAAATTTTCAAAGCACCCTCACTGGAGTATCTTTATCAGTTGGAACGCGGAAAGGAAGTTAGGAAGACAATGTGGAGAAAACCGTTTGTTAGAACAAAGCCAAACATTGCTAAAAACGTGGCCTTTCTACCCGTTTCAAAATCCATTAGTAAAAGTAGACAAGTTTTTAACGAAATGACATTTAACATCAATCAATTTAGGGAAATTGTTGATCAAACTTGGTTTAAACATACTAGTGATTATTTTCGGGTGCCAACTGCTCATGATATGGAACTTTTGATAAAAACCTTATTAATGCCTCTTTCCATAAAAAGTCAAAATGATAGTTTTCGCTTTGAACATGAACTTAAAACGGAAATGCATGAAGATTTTGAGTACGTTAAATCCCTTGAAAAAGAGGTTGACGAACTTGAATCTGAAAAGGCTGATTTTTCAAATATGTATGATCTACTTCTTGAAGAGTGATTGACTAAAGAATGTAAATGTTCATATTTGGCATTCCTTTGTCTGAATTAAATGCACATACTGATGCAATGCAAGTATCTTCATAAAGTCAAAAGAATGGAAATGTCTTGCACAAAATGCTGTCAAAACAAACTGAAATCAGTTTATAACGAAGTTCATAATAAGCTTTAAAAAAGGGGTTTTTCAAACCTAAAAAAACACTCGATTTCTCTTGAACTCTCTTTACAACATTGTAAGAACAATAAAAACACACCAGTTGCAAAGAAAATGCTTCAAATGTATTTCGAAAAGAACGTGAACAATATCATGAAATACAAGATTTGAAAGCTCAAATGCAAGACAAGAACATGGTGATAAATGAGTTAAAGAAACTCATTCTGGTAACAAAAGGAAAGTCTGTGGAAACTCAGTTTGATAAACCATCTGTTGTTCGATCAACCAAAATGCACAACGAATCCATAACGATCAGTTTTAGGAAAACCGAAGAAACCGACTCCTTTTTCAAATTCTTCTAAATGAGAAGTTTTCAACAAAACAGTCCGGTAATAAAACAAATGTTGTCGGATGGTTTTATAATTTAAACCATTTCACTAAACAGAAATTTGCCTCAAAATAGAAACCAAGGCGATCGAAAACACAAATGTGCCTTATACCAGGAATTTTAGAATCTGCCATCCACCACAACACAAACTAGAACACCACAGTTGCCTCATGCTTCTAGGAATACTAATCCTCACATGTCTAAATCTTCAGGAGTAATTCACACTACAGTGTATAGCAATACCACTGCTTTAAGTGCTATCAAGTTAAAGATAAGGTCGTGCCAAACAATAGTCAAGTGAAGTTTCAAGAGAAGGAAGTAGAAGACCATCATAGGATTTTTAGTATTTCTAAGAAAACAAAGTCTGTAACTGCGTGTAATGACAGTTCAAACCCTCCAAACATCGAATTAAATGCTGTTTGTGCTGAATGTGGAAAATGTGTGTTTAATTCTAATCATGATGCTTGTGTTTCTAAATACTTGAAAGACGTGAACGCTAGGACTAAGAAGCCTAAGGAAGTGCCTATTAGTGCTAGTAAACCCAAGAGAAAAGCGAACAAATCTGTTGCAACACCCCATAAGATAACAGTTGCATCAGATACCACTATTCAGAAATCCAAGAGTTACTATACGAAGTTGTATGAGAATACAAATCAGGGATGGAGAGGTGGATAGCAAAGTAGATGTCCATCAGATTATACATGTACACAAACGCCACTCATGACCAAAAAGAATATGGAAGCCTAAGATTAGGAAAGATGAAATGAATCAACATATTAGCCCACTATAGACTTGTCTCTAGAATAACTAATGTCTTGAAGATATCAAACTCCTTAGGATCCAATTTGTCAAATGTTCCATCGTCCTCTAATTCTCTTGCAGATTGTTCAACTCATCCTAATTCATGTTGACTCTGATGCACAAAAGCACAGACGGGCAATCACAAGCTTTTGTGTAATTTTGTGAGAAAATTCTGGTACTGTTCGTTTTGGAATGACCATTTGCTCCAATTCATGTTAATGAGATCTGATTCAAGGGAATGTAACGATCAAACGGGTTTATTACGTCGAAGGCCTCAATCACAATCTTTTTCCTCAGTTTGGTTCAAATCTGTGATTGCTTGATTTAGAGGTTGCTTTCAGGAAATCACCTGTTTTGTGAGAGAGCTTCAGGGCAAACGATTTACTAACTGGTAGTCGTGATCTGACTTCTACACATATCTCATCAAGAAACAACTTCATTCATACACTCCAATCTGTTTTCATGGCTAAAGCTCACCAACTCAAGCATGGTTATGGCATCGAAGGCATTCTCATCTTAACTTCAGATTACATAACCTTCCTCTCAAAGAAAGAATGTTGTTAATAAGGCTTACCTAAAGTTGACATATGTCAAGATCAACTTTGTTTCGTCTGTGAAATGAGTAAAGCAAAAAGAGCTCATTTAAGTCAAAAGCTGTTCCAAGGTTTCCAAGGAAGGCTGAATTTGCTTCACATGGACTTGTTGGTCCAATGCGCGTTCAATCATAAATGGAAAGAATTATATACTGGTGATTGTTGATTACTATTTCAAGATACACTTGGACTCTTTTTCCTCAACGATTCCAGGACGAAACACCAGAAGTTCTAAAAGACTTTCTCACGATGATTCCAACAGTAATCTCAAACACAAGTAATTACAGTTCGAATAAACTGACAGAGCAGAATTCTTGAACAAGACACTCCATGCTTATTTTCAAGAAGAAGGCATTGAACATCAAACTTCCACTCCTCGAACACCTGAACAGAACGGCGTTGTCGAAAGACGGAACCGTACTCTTGTTGAGGCTGCTCGAACGATGCTTTCAGCTTCTAAGCTTCCATTATCATTTTGGGCTGAAGCAGTTGCAACCGACCGCATGCTATACCTCAGAACAGATCAATCATCATATCCACTCATGGAAAGACGGCATATCACATCATAAAATGACAGGAAAACCTACAATAAAACATCTTCACATCTTTAGGTTTGCACTTGCTACATAAACTAAGATGGAGAAAATCTGGATAAGATTGAAAGAAAAAGGGAATCATTGTGGTCATGGTGGATATTCTTACATCAGATCGAAGGGATATCGTGTTTACAACAAGAGAACACGCTTAATAGTTGAGTCCATTCATATCAAGTTTGATGAAATCAAAGAGATGATGTCTGATCACAACAGTTCAGACCTCGCCACACTCAACGCAAAGATGTCTGTTATGAAAAAGTCGCTTCGGCTTCGTTCCTCAAGGATTAAAGGCGACAGACTATGACAACTACTGACCCCATGCCCCCAATACAAAATGTTGTTCCTTCAGCAAAAAGACATATTCTGTAACAACAAGGGTTAAGCATTTCTCTTTACATCCTTTTACTTGAAGAATATTACAATCCAACACACGATCAAGCTGAGGAAAACAACAATGATCAAGCACCGAATGCATCATTTCAAGAAGCTGAATTTGTCAATCCTTTTTGTACACGGGTACAAGAAATTGGTGAGTCTTCCTCACGCAACATTGATAATACCGATGTGCATTCATTTCAACCACAAAGTCATGATTACCGATGGACCAGAGATCATCCATTAGAACAAGAAGTTCGTAGAAATCCAACCTTGCCAGTTCAAACAAGACGAACAGCTTGCCACAGATCCTGAAATTTGTATGTTCCGCAGATCCACAGTGAGTATTGTTGAACCGAAGAACATTAAGGAGGCAATGGCTGATTCTGCATGGATCGAAGCAATGCAGGATGAACTTCATCAGTTTGACAGACTAAAAGTCTGGGAACTAGTCGACAAACCATTTGGCAAGATGATTATAAAGCTAAAGTGGTTATGGAAGAACAAGAAGGGGGGGGGAGGATGAGATCAAGACTAGTAAATGTCACGAACAAAGCATGACTTGTAGCTAAAGGTTATGCTCAGGAAGAGGGTATTGATTTTGAAGAATCATTTGCTCCAGTTGCTCGCTTGGAAGCAGTTCGGATTTTCGTTGCCCACGCAGCACACAAGTCTTTTCCAATCTATCAGATGGACGTGAAAACGGCATTTCTTAATGGTCCACTGAAGGAGGAGGTTTATGTTGCTCAGCCAGAAGGGTTCGTTGATCCAGATCATCCAGAAAAAGTCTACCTTCTAAGGAAAGCTTTGTATGGATTAAAGCAAGCTCCAAGAGCCTGGTACGATGAACTATCAAACTTCCTGATGTCCAAAGGCTTTACTAAAGGTACAATTGACCCAACTCTATTCAAGATAAAATACGGGGAGGATATTCTACTTGTGCAAATTTACGTTGATGACATAATTTTTGGATCGACAAATCCTAAATATTCAAAACGATTTGAAAAATTAATGCACAGTAGATTTGAAATGTCCTTAATGGGGGAGATGAAGTTCTTTTTAGGACTACAGATCCACCAGTCCCCAAAAGGTATTTTTATCAATCAGGCCAAGTACGCTTTAGAAATTCTGAAAAAGCATAATATGGACAATTGTCACTCATTTGTACAAAACTCCATTGGCTACAAAACCCAAGCTAGATGTAGATTTGATGGATAACCCGTAGTCCCAATCCGTATTATCCAAAGTAAAATCCGGGTCACTCAAATACTTGACATCTAGTAGACACATGAACTATTGCAAGCAGTATGCTATTTCACGTTTCAAGCCGACCAAAACTCAAAAGCACTCAAGTAGGTTAAATGAATCTTAAATAACCTAAAGGGTACCATTAACATGGGACGCTGGTATCCAAAGGATTCTGGCTTTGAACTAACAACCCACATTTTCAAATGCTGATCAAGCCGGATGCCTTGATTACTCGAAAAAGCACTTCTGAGAGGGAATACAGTTTCCTTGGTGATAAGCTTGTAAGCAGATTTCAAAGAAACAAAACTGTAGCTGCAATGGTCTTCAGCAGAGCTGAGTACGTGGCGTTTAACCTGCATGTTGTGCTCAATGTACTGTGGATGATGACACAACTTTAAGATTATGGCTTCAACACAACAAAATACCGATGTATGCGACTCTCAGTCAGCCATAGCAATTCATGCAACCCGTACAAACATTCCGGCACAAAGCACATCCATACTCGTATCATTTCATAAAGGAACAGTGAAAGAAAATGGTGATAATTGAATTATAATTTGTCAAACTGAATACCAATAGCTGACATGTTACGAAAGCCCTTCATGAGGTATCGTTTAAGTAATCTTACAGAAGGATTGGTATGAGATGATTGATCTCCAGCTGAACTGGAGGTTTTCTTACAAATAGACTGCATGACATCATCTCATCAAACATCACCTAACATTTTTTGAGAAAAGCAAAATACAAAAATATAAAAACATCAAAAAGAAAATACAAAATCAAAAATCAAAAAATTTCCAAAAGATCTTCTCTGACATGTCTCTTGGAAACGATAACATTTACGAGCTACGACAATGTCCGATTAAACATTGACGACGGGTGTGAAAATGAAGTTCGAGCGAAGTTCAAATATTTTCAAAACATGCCATATTCTAATTATTCTAAATGGCTTTATTGTGCAAATGTCATTTACCTAACCCCGGACTTCAAATAAAGGAAGTTTATAACTTATCCTCAACAACGAGAAAATTAACGTTTCTCGTCTTGAGCTGTTCTTACTAAGACATTCAAATGTTTTTAGCTCAAGAAAGAGGAGAGTGTAACGTTTCATGCGCTTACCCTTACCGTTTTAGAAGAGAAGTCCTCAAACATCTGGAATTTCAAAAAGTTGAACACAATTTTTTCAGAATTTTAACGATGACAATTCATAATTTTACAAAGTTGTGTGTTTCAACACTCCAACCCTCCCACTGTTTTCCCAAAGACCAACAATTTATATAATTGTTCCTATTTTGAGGGGGAGTTTTTCCGAAAAAACAAAGTTTTAATGTTCTTGAGATACATCAACATCGACAATTCTATGTATTCAAAACATTAGTCAAAAATGTTCCAAACCATTCATGCAGAAAATATTATTAACTACCCAGAATATTCAAACACATTTTAATCACAAGGAGTATTTCAAAAACTAAGTTGTATATTATATTAAAATAAGGTAGAAAATGTAAGTTAAAAATATGATCTAATTGACACAGTGTGCTGAAAAAGGTTTTATGTTTCGATCTAAACCTACCAACAACATCTTAATTTTCACGTACGATTCTGAAGTTATAAGGTGATAGGGTAGGAAACAATCATAAGAACACAACCAAACCGGATGATCATACCCAAGGATAATCCAAAGTAGAATAGCAGTTCCTAGTATGATTGGAGATGAATGTATAGTGGGAATAATGCCTCTAAGATTGAGTAAACACAGGACAATCACAACAAAGGTGTTAATAATGGCATCTTGGTTAAGCATTTAAGGCGTTGAAGAATTAAAAAGAAAATGTATTGATAAAGGGTACTAAACCAAGAAGCCCACACACAACATAAAGCAGAAACCGGTCAATACATATCCAGTAAGAATCACAATGTTGATTGCTGACATTGAAGATGACATCATGGACCCAGTGATGCAATGCACAACCCTTTCCCAGCCATTCGGGTTTCTCTCAAAAGAAACTTGTCTCATTTTCCACGAGAGATACACACTTATCTATTGACATCTATACCTGAGATCGTGATATGAATAGGTGGTCAATGATGTCTCCCAGCCTCCGAAACTAACTTTATTAACTAAAAACCCTAATTACTTTTTATACCTACTGTTGGGATTCGAACCATAAACCATACATTTTATATTTTATAAAAATAGTACTCTTCACAAGGATCGTAAGCATGTAAGGAACTCGAAAAACGGAATTATAACGAACAAGTTACGAATTTTACAAGTTATATATATTTAACTATATAAAAACAGTTTTAAGCACTGATGTGAACAGTAATTATTACTGTTCATCAGGGGTTTAAATTTTATAAATATAATATTTTGATAAATTTCCTTAATACGAATCCACGGACATAAAGAACTCGAAAAACGGAATTATAACGAACAAGTTACGTATTTTACAAGTTGTATATAATTAATTATATAAAAACAAACTGTTATGAACAGTAAATATTACTGTTCATCAGGGGTTTAAATTTTATAAATATAATATTTTGATAAATTTCCTTAATACGAATCCACGGACATAAAGAACTCGAAAAACGGAATTATAACGAACAAGTTACGAATTTTACAAGTTATATATAATTAATTCTATAAAAACAATTTTTATAAACTGTAATGAACAGTAAAAGTTACTGTTCATGAGAGGTTTAAATTTTATAAATTTAAAATTTTGATAAATTTCCTTAATACGAATCCACAGACATAAAGAACTCGAAAAACGGAATTATACCGAACAAGTTACGTATTTTACAAGTTGTATATAATTAATTTTATTAAAAACAAACTGTTATGAACAGTAAATATTACTGTTCATCAGCGGTATAACTAATCCAAGGACATAAGGATCTCGAGAAACGGAATTATAATGAACGAGTTATGATTTAAACAAGTCACGTATAATTAATTCTATAAAAACAGTTTTTATAAACTGTAATGAACAGTAAAAGTTACTGTTCATCAGAGGTTTAAACTTTATAAATATGATATTTTGATAAATTTTCTTAACACAAAGACATGGACATAAGAAACGTATAAAACGGAGTCGAAACGATAAAGATATGAGGTTTTAAAAATCACGCGCACTATTTCCACTTTTTTATATTGTTTGATTAAAAAACTAAACTAATAATGAAATATCATTATGTAATCAATGAAAACATTAAATCCTATATTTTTCCAAATAGTACATTAGTAAACAAAAATAATGTTTTCTTACGGATACAAGTACACACGTTTCTATTTAACAAAGTACGAGTTAATTATTGTTTTAACTTTTAAAGAATTAATAAAAACTATTAGGTGGTGGTGTGACTATATAACACGTGATGTTTTATTTTATATAATACATTATACTCATACGGCTTATAATTAATTAGGTTGCATTCGACTCAAACTATTTTACGTATACAATGATTAATTTCTTAATGGACCCAATGATTTCCGGTTTATCATCGCCTATTCACATGTGCCTAAGTAACTTAACCCACCATTCCCATTAGCATGAACTGTTAAATGCTTGACCGGAAGAGACCGGTTGAGGAAGCGCGAGGTATGAAATAGATCTATTTGGGATTGACATCCCCTGTTCGGGTAAGTAGCTCTCACTAGTTTCGACTGTACTGAAACAACGAATGCATACATGTCGGAGCAATTTGGATGTTTACGGGTTTGAACATCTACACGGGCCTTTATTTGCATTAAGTTTGCATACTTAAATGTCGAGGCTTCAGTGTCATGAGCTTAGTGCAACATAGATAAGATTTATGTGGGATTGTATTGTTATAGTAACCATCCATTCTTGGAAAATAAACGATCACACTGTCCATAACTACATTATGAACATTACAATTTCTAAACACTTTTCATTATATTACGCGAAGCAATAAACACTAAACTCTTTTTGTTCTACATTACTCTTACACCTTTGTGCAGATTATTATAAGGATTGAAACGGTCCATACAGACTATAAAAAATCTTTGGCTGTCCAACATTTACATTTAAATTACAAAACTCTATTAACTCACCAACTTTAATGTTGAACTTTTTAATCATTTTTTTTCTCAGGTGAATTAGATGCATGGCCTTACTTGATGTGCATTGGAGTCTAAATATGACAAGATTTACATTCATGGATTCTTCTTACATACAAATGATCAAATCGCGTTGTTGATACTGATAAGGGGGGATATGGATTGGGAGGGCAATTTATGGGACAAATGTTATATCAATTTCAAGAAAATCAACGAGATTACTTTTCAAACGACACATTTAGAGGTCGTTCTCTTGTATCTTGAGCTATTGTATTGTGAAGTAATGTCCCCCTGACACATTTCCGCTGCGACCCATTTTGGGGGTGTTACAGAGGATCCATCGATCAGGGAGGTGCCAAATTTGGGCAAGGATCATTTTCTTATTATTTGGGAGATGGTGTTGACTTTAGGTTATTAGGAGAAGCTTATATAAGTTATAAGAGTTCTCAATTTAAGTTTGAAAATGACATCCAAGTCTTGCTCACTAAGTTGGAGTACTTATGAGTTTCCTGATGGAAATTTATAAGTTGTCAATCCTACCCCGAGTGTGTTAAGTTTAGCATGTATAATTTGACCATAGCTAATAACACAAACATTTGAACACTTTAGACTCAATGAGACATCTTCATTGCAAGTGTGAGTTACAATTTGATGACTAATCTTGTTGTCTTACAATCGACTTAATAATCGAGGATGGTTAAACATGTAGACTTGTAAAATATCTATGGTCATTTGATTGATATTTTCGTGATCTAGATAAATCCTAATCTCGATTTCATGTTCATATTCCAAATTTGTAATCAGATTGAATAGTGAGATTGATTATCGTTTGAATAATAATCATCTTCATATTCGAAATCTTCTTACGATCACCTATTGAAAGAAGGCACAAAAATGGTTTGTGGAATATGTTCAATTCTTCCTAATCCTAACCTTAGATGGTTAAAGGGTTCTCATATGGTGAATAAGAAATAGTATGCTTATTTAGTAAAGTAAGAGAGAGTTTTGATGAGAAGATAGTTTGAGTTTTGAGTTGTGCTTTTGAATTGTTTGAGCAAAGTTACATATGTTGTGCATTTGCTCATGTTTGGCTTTTCGGAGATGACGACTTTACTAATTGCATTGCAAGGTAAATTACTTGAATATTTTGGACAAAACATTCAAGTCGTCAATCCTACTTCATTGTGTATTTTATGCATATATTTGCCAAATATTTGGAACACAACTATTGGACAAGTAGACTCAATATGACATCATCTACACAAGTGTGAGTTATGATCCGATGCATATTCTTATCGTCTTGGAAAGGGATGTCGTTATTTTTATATCAATCGAGTGTGATTGAGTATGTAGATTTAAGATAATACTCTGTTATATTTTGATAATAATCTTTAAGCTGTAAAAATAAGAATCTGATTTCATGTCCATACTCGAAAACTTATCAATTTGATTCGATAATAATATCAATCATATTTTGAATAATGAGTCGATATATATTCGAAATATTTCTTGACCCTCATGAACACTCTTTTAAAAGAAACAAATAAAGATTTTCATAGTGGTTTTCCACTAATCCTAAGACTAGTTTTGTACAGTGTGAGTTATGAATAATGATCAGTTAATTTTCTTAACTTCAAGTTGTCATATATGCTGTGCGAAAAATTATTTTTACTATTTGTTGTTTAGGTATAGAATGCAGTAGTTTTGACATTTTATTAGTATATGATTGATTTTTCGAACCATTTTTAATACAACCACACATCTTTTGTAAACACTATAGGTTTAAAAAGAATATAAGGAGTGTGTGTGTTAGAATACAATGCAAGCACAACAAAGTGTAAAAAATATAATGTTCTTTTACATTAAGTACCAATGATTAATACAATCTTATATTTTGTTTAACCAACTCGAGGTCAAACAACGCAAGATGATGAAAATATTTAAAACAATGTGTTGGAAAGAAGAGATAATGGATTGAAATATTTGTAATAGGCGTTTAAATCGGATCTTTAGGACATTATTTTTCCACACACCTTGACAAACTAGTAACACTTCATTTCTATGTGGTTACATACTCAAAATTATCCTACCAAGATGTTTATGTAACACATGTAAATATGGTGATCTATGCTTATGCCATCACAAACAATTTGCAACTTAACGCAAGAAATCTAGCGTAATTCCTATTAGGCATAATCCGAAAACTAGCAACATACAAATAGCATACATGGCACATGTGTTTAGATATATAATTAGCTCAATTACAAATAGTAATGATTACTTATTAATATCTATTAACCAAGTTGAAACAAAACTAAACACACATAATCATCTAACATACACATAAGGATATTCGTCGTTGTTTTGTGTATTAGATATAACGATGTATACTTAGCTATTTGAGACGATAATAGTTCCTCCCCATTTCAAAAATTAATTAAGGACTCATTTTTTTAAAAGGACAAATAAACTATACTTTCAAGGATATATCAATTAGAAATGCCCGACTCAAAAGGAAAAATATAAAATAACAAGTTCTCGTTAAAACGGAAACGCAAAGTTTTTGACCACTATGTAGTATTTTGTATTTCTGACTTATTTAAGTTTAGAATGAAGACTTTGAAGGAAGTTTAAAAGGAAAAGTAGACTCAATTATCTTCGAAATGACGGGTGGCACGACTTTTACGGGCTTACGGTTAATTTTATATGATTGTTCAAAGTTTGCCAAAATCTGCTGAAACAAACAGACGGCCCCCATAAAGGTGACGACCCCCAGATATATTTTGGGGCCGCCCTAACATTTATGGGACCGCCACCAGTGACCCCAAAACACGTTTTTCTTGTTCATAATTATTGATGACTTAACTGTAGAACATAGCTTGAAAGTTGTTTCCCAGCACATAAGATTCATGTATTAGACATCATTTCTTCTCGTACGACTTAGACGAAACATAAGTTTGGCACTTTTAAACCTTAATCCATCATAACTAAGTTACTAGAAAAAAATAATCGAACTAGAATTAACAAATCGAATTCGTACCTTAAGATTTAACCAAGAAAAATTTCGTTTCTCTCTTCCCTCTCCTTAAGGCCGGTCAAACTCAAGTATGGGGAGGGTTAGAGATTTTAATCTTGTATTTATAAGCATCTAGGTAGAATCCTAAACTAACTCTAATTAGTTATTAGATTAGGATCAATATTTTAACTTTTTTTTTCTTTTTCCTTTTTCTTTTTACTCGGCCGAAAATACAAATATATATATATATATATATTTTATATATACAATTAAAACCTTAAGTTTTTGTAAAAATATTTACTTATTTGACTATACCTTTTTGCATAAACGCAGTTTACTACATTTCTAAAAATAACTATTCATCTCCAACCTAACTTTCTAAAAATAGAATTTTCTATTTTCTTAATCTAACACTTAAACGCTAAACCTATCTTAGATAACTAACACAAAATACGTATACGAATATATTTACTTACACAGTTAACTTGCAAACGCTCAATTATCAACAATCATTTCTTTGTCATTAAAAATAAACAAAATGACCTCAACAAATTTTCCCATCATTCAAATCTCATTGAGATGATCACACTCAATAGATTGATTATTCATACCTCATAAACACATATAACCACATATAAACATATAGAATCACATAATCCATACTTTGCAACAGACACATAAGTCAACACTAACGGTTTGACTAACCTGCTCAAGTCATGGTTGTCACACTAATCTTAGCTAGAACCAATCTACCATTACATTAATGTATTTTAAGGCCCAAAATACTAACCAACCCACAATCAACCCTTCCGAATGTACACGTCATTCGGATCTACACACTACTAAAGATTAGAAGGCATGGACTCGATCTATATGTAACATATGTTACAAATGAACTAACTAGACTATATAACTTCGTATCTTGATGATGACGAAAGTTCTTCTCTTGCACTTGAGGGAAGAAGAAAATGATAGAAGATTGGATCACATTTAAACAAGATTAAATAAGTTAAATGATCAAAGCTTTAGAGAGATTTAGTGAGATCTAGAGAGAGAAAGAACTGAAAGAAATTCATGCAAAAGGGTTATCAAAATAGTTAGAGGTGACCCACTATTTATAAGAGCTAAAAAACAGCCTGTCAGGAAACGACGGTCTGAGATATATTAGGGGGCCGCCGGATATTTAAGGGGGTCGTCGGCCTATTTAAGGGACCGCCCTGACAGACGCTCCTGTTTTTGTCTTTTTGTGGTGACAAACTTGTCTGGTAAAAGTATAACATGTTTTGGAGGGAAAAGAACCAGATTTTGAATTTTGAAATAATTACCAAATAAAACATTTCTTTATAATTCAAAATAATTTGTTTAATTAAGTTTTGAAAAAGTTATTTTGTTACATTTATAAAAATGTAAAGTTTAAGACAAAAACTTATTTTTTTGATCATCCTACAAGTTTAATGCTTGTTTGTACATACCTTATGTGATTTACGTCGGGTGTAAACCAATGTCCGTTTTGATGCATACTTGAGACGTCGAGAGATGTTGATGCATGTATACATTGATGATTTGTGATTACAAGTAACTTGAGCACTTTACGTTACGTATTACAAGTCACATGTTTGTCATCACCAAAACATAAAGAGATCGTATAGATTAAATATCATAATATTTGCACTAACAAATATGTTTGTTGACATACTTATGGCGACAAGATGGTCATTTGCTGTAAATTAAAGTTTGTTAAATGTTTGTTTGTAATCTACATGTTCAATATTTATTGTCATTTTGCTTAAAAGGTACAAAATGTTTATTACAATATTCGTTTAGAAGTCTCATAACATCTTTGTGTTGTTCAAATTAAGATATTACATCTTCCTCATGAAATACCCAAACACATAATCATGGGTATCTGATATTTTATCTTTGAGTTACAGGTACTTTTGTTATAATTTTGAAATTACAAAACATTATTCAAAGATTGATTGTTGAATGTGTTGATGAAGGATGTAGATTATTATATATCTGTCACTCATCCAAAATGTGCCAAGCGGTGATTTGGACATCTGGGTACTTCATTTGGAAAGAAAGAAATGCACGTGTTTTCAAAGGGAAAGCTTCAAGTTTAAATAAAATTCTTCAAGATATTCAACTTAAAAGTTACGAGTGGATTGCGAGAAGTTCCGAAAAGAAAAGTAGAATAAATTGGCAACAATGGCATTTCGATCCGGTTAAATGTCATGTTTGAAGTTGAATTCTGTTTTTGGTGTCTAGCTGAAGTTTTTTAGACAGTTCATTTCTGATAAGATTGGTTTTTGCCGTTTGACAGTCTGCAATTTCATGTTTGGCACTATGAGTCTGTTATGCTAACTGTTTAGGCGAAACTCCATGTACAACTTGCATTGAAGACGCTTCACTCGTTTGTGGTATGGTTGGCTCTCTGATACGTTATCTATTATGTTTAGCATAATGGGAAAGTCTGCACACGTGAGCATTTGGGATTCTTTGCTGATTCTAAGCACTTGGGCTATATGTCTCTTGGGTCATGTCAGTTAGTAGAGAATTTCATGTGGCATTTGGTTTTTGTGTTGCTGGTTATTTGTAATTGTTGTGCTTTGGTTTGTTTGTAGAAATTGTTGTATTGTATTTTGTTTTATTTTTAGGGTCCACTATTTTAATCATCTTATTGTAATAGTGGATGCCTTTCTTTGTATTTTTTGCTCTTTTTGTTTAACATATATTGCCTTTCAAAAAAAAGATCATTTCAATGTGAAATTCATTACTCAATCTTATTTTGTTATATTTATGTTTGTTGTATTTACGGAAGATGGAAGTTTGCAAAAAAAATCCACTAAACATCTAGACGTCCAATTCCTAAAAATATACGATGATTGTGTGAAGCCGTGAACTACATATCAATGGTTGTATGGTATAATATATTATTGCAATCTTAGTGATCACCCAATAGTTTCATCAATGTATTTTTATGTGGTGTATAATTATCAACGTATATTACCAATGAGTGAATGAGGGTTGGTGATAAATTGGCATGGGAGCTACTGACTACTGAGCCACTAAGGTAAGGTTGAAGTTGCTTTTGTGGTTAGGTTGTGTAAGTAAATAGGGTTGGGGTAAAAGCTACCCTCCGTGCATCTTTATTTTCGTTTTAAAACAACACACCCTTTTTACCATCATTTGTTTCTTCTTATATTATCAACCTCTTTGAATCACAGGTTAGGCAAACTATTGACTCTTTTTTTATTTTGTGTTCGAGTTGGTGTTACTTTTTGTTTACTGAGCTTGCTTTAGTTGTTCGTTGTGATTTCCATAGTTGGTTTCTACAACATTGGATTTGAAGAAAAATATAGGTTATAGTATGCTATATCTATTATATCTATAAAAATGGTGATACTCTTAATATTTTGTAAAGAGGAAAAAACTAGTTGCATTCACCTTTTTATAGTCCATGAATGTATACTGTTAGCATTGGCTGCTCTTGACGCAAGAATTCCAAACCCTCCATATCATCATCCAATGAACGTGTGTTGTCTTTTTCATCCTACACAACCCAAAGCAAACAAAAAACATAAACAAACATTTCATCAAACACTTGGCAGACATATAAAAAAGGTAAAAAAATCCCCACTTAATTCTCGCTTTCCCTTTGTTTAACCGTGTAAACATCAAACACTGTGTTAATCGGGACCCAATGCAACTCGTGAAGATGGCTGGACCCTAATCTTGACGGTATCACCTTCTTTTAAGAGAACAAAAACCCCAGGTTTAACCTGTTAGCTTACCAATTCACAATTAAACACACGAATTTACAAGAGAAAACTAGAGAGAGAGAGAAGTTGTAGAGAGAGAAAGTAAAACAAAGAAAATGGTTACTTCACTAAAAGAGAAAAATGGAGCAACACCCTCTCCACACTTTGAGAGGGCTTTATATAGTTGTGTACATGGGCCGACCTTGGGTTTAAGTGGGCTTCCAAGGCCGGGCTTGCTATCTAATGGGCTTAAAGCCCGTAACTAGGCCCAATTAGCATTATAGAATTCCCGAGAACATATACTAGACTAATACAAGGTTCGGGAGTCTTAATGACCATCACTTCACATAATACTAGGTCTAACAATCTCCCCCTAAGGGGTGGTCATTGCATAAGGCTTCACTTCTTGTTTTGTTCTTTAGTCTTGGAACCTTGTTGTCTTGAGAATTCTCTTGAAGTTCCTTTTGCATGATTGTGATCATGGGTCTTGATCTTTAACTTGATATGCTTTGACAAAATACCGATATCGTGGTCTTTGGCCTTGATTTGTCTTGACAGTTGAGATCTCTAAATCTTTATCCTTGAATCTTTATGCCGCCTTGCGATCTTGTGTCCACCTATTGCGATCGTGTGCCTTTAACCCTCCATGCTCATAGGTCCTCAAAATCTGCTAACAATCTCCAATCAACATGATAACTTGTATCCCCATCATGGTAGAATGGTATTTAGATCTATTTGTTATAGATATATCATGTTATTGTTTCGGAAATCTTGTCAAAAATTTATTTTTTGCGGGATGTTGTACATCAGAAGATTTCTAAAGAATTTTTACACATGTGCTAAAGCTTTCATCATGCGTATATATCGTTGTCGAGATTGAGAAGCATGAGTCTTGAATTCTGACTCTTCATGCGATTAGAAGCTGCTACCGACGGGCAACCGCAGTATAGATTAGTGTTAAACATACATAGACGAAAGTGTCCCTTTTTCACTTCGTTGAATAACGTTATAAAAACCACGGTACCCCGTTAATCATTATAAATACTGCCTCTGTGATCAGGTAAGAATTCATAAGAATCTGCCTAGACAGGGGTTTATTAGATGTACTAGTCTTCTCGATACCCAGGATCATCTCAAAGCATACAACACGTATAAGTAGTGAATCAGATATTTACTAACTTTCATGATTGAATTCGTCAATTCATAAACTGGACCATACAATATCCAGTTGACACACAGCTGATAACTATAGAATCTCAAGCCACCTACCAAGAACTTGTTTGATGTTGGCTCAAGCGGGATTTATATCGTCATTGTGAATACTAAAGAGTATCACTCTGATGTTCTGGCAGTTATCACAAGGATAATGCGTAGGACTTTTGATACCAAATGTTGTATAATGATGTACGACACTTTGTATATTAGAATTTGTGTCATAGTGAGATTTTGGATGGATCTCGTTGGCTCTAGACTCTATAAGTGCACATTTGTTATTTGGTAAACGGAGGCTAGAGCGGACTGCCACCTTTTTAATATCAACGATCTCGAAATGAGAAAGTCGATAGAAACGTGTTGATCTCCATGAGAAATGAAACATAAATCTTTTGAGAGATTCTGAGTGGCTAGGGAGGGTTGTGCATTGTATCACTGGGTCCATGTTGTCAGTCTTTAATATCGGAATCATCTTTGTGATTACCGATAGATAATGTATTGACCCGGTTTCTGCCTAGGGTTGTATGAAAGGCTTCTTTCTTTTCACCCTTTATCCTTAAAATTATTTTTCATTCTTCAACCCCTTTAGTGCTTACCGAGACTTCTTGACTAGTACCTTGTTAGGTTTGTTCCAGTACTAGCTCCATCTCAATCGGCCCTATTCCCTTTCTCACTTTACTCCTTTTTTTCGATCATACCTAGGACTTCTACTCTATCTAATGGAGTGTTCCTGGGTAGATCCCTCCGGTTCTGGATGGATCATGGAATGAATATACCTAACCTTAACCGCCTTATAACTCCTTGAGAAACAACAGTTGGTCGGTCTTTGGGGTTTTGCCACGAATATCCATAAAACTTTTTGATAAAAATCAATCAACGTGTCTGAGAAATCGTTTAAGGCACATTGAGAGTTTCCAGAGTTACCAAAAAGCTCCCCTACGCATATGCACCATATTATGAAAGAGTTTTGCACATGCGAGGTTTGGGAACACACTTATAGATTGAAAGATCGTATCCATTATTAAGCTGTATTGATCACATTTTAATCACTATTCTCCCCCTCAAAATTTGCATATGTGTTTACAATTTTTGACAATTAGTGAATTAAAAACAAGTTAATGTCCAGAATTCACATGAGCCTAACTAAGTCTTGGGAGAACAGGCGTGCATGCAGAGTGAATCATATTATTATACTCCCCCTCAAACATAGAATAGAATGAAAACTTGGAGTGGGAGTTTGTTGAGCACATAATTTTGAAAGAATTTGAAATTTTCTTTTTGAAAATATCTTGAAAAAATGTGCTCAACAGGAAAATATGTGAGATATATCTTATGTACCATCATTTTCCTTAGTCCTTCTCTTGAGAATTCAAAACTTTGAATGTTTATATGACTTTACTCAAGACCGAGAAGAGATGAACTTCCCGTTGTTTAGGATAAATGTACATAAATGAACATTTTCCTTTCTTTGGAGACCGAGTCCTAATCTGATATTTACTTAGAAGTCGTAGAGAAAAAGTGAAAGGACACGTTTTGAAAGCATTTACAACTCTCGCTCGAACTTCATTTATTCACCTGTATTAATATTAATCAACATTTCTAGGTGCGCAAATGTTATCGATTGTCGAGAGACATGTCGGAGAAGATTATTTTTGTATTTTTGAAATTTTTTGATTTTGTATTTTGCTTTTATAGGCTTTATATTTTTATATTTTGTTTTATGATAAAATATATACAAAGAATTACTGTGATTTTGCAAGACGATTAAGTTTCGGATGAGATAAACTGCGCATACCAAGGCAACGAACCAAATAGTTGAATCGATCTACTGGAAGGGCTTTGGTGAAGAGGTCGGTCAGTTGGTAATCCGTCTTGACAAAATACAGTTCAATCGTACCCTTTTCCACGTGTTCTTTTATGAAATGGTAGCGGACAACGATGTGTTTAATTTTGGAGTGTGGACCGGGTTGCAGGATATGGCTATGGCTGATTTTGAATCACAATAGATTGGAATCTTGTTGAAATAAAAGCCATAATTCATTAACTGTGTCCGCATCCAAAGGACTTGGGCACATCAAGCAGATAGAGACACATATTTTGTTTCCGCGGTTGACAACGCCGTACAGTCTTGCTTCTTTGAGGACCAGCTAACCAACTTTTCGCCTAAGAATTGAGCTCCACCGGAAGTACTCTTGAAGGTGTCTTTACATCCCGCATAGTCAGCATCTGAAAATCTAGTTAGTTCAAAGCCAGAATCCTTCGTATACCAAAGACCCGTATTAACGGTTCTCCAGAGGTAACGAAAGATCCTTTTAACCTCCTTGAGGTGCTTCTCGGTTGGCTTAGCTTGGTACCGAGCGCATAAACAAGTAGCATATACAATGTCCAGTCTACTAGACGTAAGATACATCAGGGCACCAATCATGCTACGATATTTTGTTGAATCGATTGGAGACCCATTTTGGTATAGGTCAAGCTTGTCTTTGATCTCCATTGGAGTTCCAACAGGATCACATGATTCCATTCCATATTTTTTAAGGATTTCTAACACGTAGTTAGACTGGTTTATAAAGATGCCATAGGGGGATTGGTTAACTTGTAAACCAAGGAAAAACGTCATTTCCCCCATCATTGACATTTCGAAGCGACTTTTCATGAGGTTAAAAAATAGTTGGGTATACCTAGGGTGAGTAGAACCAAAGATAATATCATCAACATAGACCTGTACCACTAAGATGTCATCGTCGCAGCGTCTTATAAACAATGTTGGATCAATGGTACCTTTAAAGAAGTGATTTGGTAAGAGAAACGATGGCAATTCGTCGTACCATGCCCTTGGTGCTTGCTTTAACCCATATAGTGCCTTCTTTAACTTATAGACATGGCTTGGATGATCATCATCGATGAAACCTTCAGGTTGACATACGTACACGTCTTCTTTTAGCGTACCATGCAAGAATGCAGTTTTCACGTCCATTTGAAACACAGTGAACGATTTGTGTGCAGCATATGCCAAAAATATCCTGATAGCTTCCATTCTAGCAACCGGAGTGAAGGATTCTTCAAAATCAATTCCTTCCTCATAGCGGTACCCCCTCACAACCAGACGAGTCTTGTTTCGGATGACCGTGTTTTCTTCATCATGTTTGTTTTTGAATAACCATTTCAAGGTAAGAGGTTTTATGTTATCCGAATAAGGAACTAACATCCATACATCAAGCCTTTTGAAATGAAGAAGCTCTTCTTGCATTGATTCAATCCATGCAGGGTCGGTCATAGCCTCGTTGACATTCTTTGGTTCCATTATGCTCACCGTTAATGCATACATGCACATGTCACCATCTGTTCTTAATTGATTTCTTGTCAAGACTGGTCGTGAGGGTTCTCCAATCACTTGTTCTAGAGGGTGATTCTTAGTCCATTGATATTCATGAAGGTACGGTTGGTAAAATGTATGCATGTTTGATGGATCCACATATTAGGAGGATGATGATTCAGCAGCACTTGTGGATGGAGTAGCAAAAGGATTTACAAATGTATTGTCATCGAACATAGCATTCGGAAAATTGTCAACAATTGTTGCGGGATGAGGCTGACCATGTAGTTGTTGTGTTTCGAGCTCGTCAACATTTTGTGAAGTGCTTGGAATACTTGTTGCTTGAGAGAATGAATTTGTTGGTGTCAGGGCAGTGTCTGCTGTTGTTGTAGATGTCGTTAGAGTCTGAAGAACTTGAGGTGCTTGAGCAGCCGAAATAGTTCTTGGAGCAGCTGATGGTTAACCACCAACATGATCATTATACATAGCTTCCAACAGTAAATCCAATTCACCTTTAGTAGGTCGTTGAGTTGTTATTGTTGACGGAGCATAAGGAAGATCGAGTCCTGAACTGATTTGTCTAAAATTCATGCTTTGAAGCCCGGGTTTTAAACTGCTTTGTTCAAAAACCATAGCTGAAAGCTCATCAAATGTCACATTCATTGTCTCCATGATTTTCTTTGTCCTTCGGTTGTAAACTCTATAAGCACAAGAGTTAGCAGAATAACCAATGAAAAAGCCAATATCACCTTTTGCACCAAGCTTCCCAATATCTGCACGATCATTCTTTGGATACCATAGAGCCCCAAATACATAAAGAAAGGAGATATCCGGTTTTCTGCCATTAATTAGCTCGTATGGTGTTTTGTCAAATCGACGGTGAATGATGGAACGGTTTTGAGTGTAGCACGCAGTAGCAATTGCTTTAGCCTATAAGAATAACGGAGTACGAGAAAAAATCAACATTGTTCTAGCAGCCTCCACTAGCGTGCGGTTTCTTCGTTCCACTACCCTATTTTGCTGAGGGGTACGGACAGAAGATGCTTGGTGAGAGATGCCGACACTATTAAAGTATTCTTGAAGTACTTGGTTCTTGAATTCTGTGTCGTTGTCGGTTGTTACAATAATGACTGGAGCTTGAAGTAGAACTGTAATTTTCTTGAGAAAGGTTTTAATCTCCTCTGGTGCTTCATCTTTTGATCTGAGAAAGATTACCCAAGTGTAACGAGAGTAGTCGTCCACAATCACTAGAACATACTGCTTTCCATTTATGCTTGCGATTCTCATTGGACCACACAAATTCATATGAAGAAGGTGTAACCTCTGCTTAGAATTTGGAACTGGTTTGGGTGGGTGAGATGCCCTTTTGCTTTTTCCTTGCTCACAAGAGGGACAAAGATGTTCTTTATGGTATTTGAACTTTGGAAGACCGAAAACAAGATTGTTTCTGGCAAGGTCATTTATGGTGTCGAAGTTGAGGTGGGATAAGCGTTGATTCCATAACCATGACTTGGTAGAAGTAGCACGAGCCATGAGGAAAATTGGAGATGCAGAGGCCATATCATGGAGATTGATGGTGTAAAGGTTTGTTGTACGACTTCCTTTTAACAAATCAACTCCTTCGAGATTTTTGATGAAACATGTGTTTCTTCTGACCTCTAGATCTGAATCACAAAACTGCCCAACCGAGAACATGTTGTGCCCTATGCCCTCAATGAAATAGACCCTGGTGATCAATATATTTCCCCATTGAAGATCACTGAATCCTAAAATTGCAGCTACATGATCGTTACCAAAGCGAACGGTTCCCAAGAACTTCTAGACGAAGTTGATGAGAAGCTTTAGATTCTCGGTCATATGCTTGGAACAACCCGAATTGACGCACCACAAACATATTTGGATAACCTGCCAAGAAAAAAGGTGAAATTTAGAAACCGTTTGATTTTAGGTTCCTGGGGGTTAGGAGAACATGCATTATCACCATTAGATTCACTAGATGTAATTATCTTTCCTTTAATGTCAAACATCTTTCCAGTGGGTGACCACCTAAGGCGCATTCTAGGTTGACTAGGCTTAGGTAAAGCAAGTCTTTCTTTAGACCCTACGTTCTTCGGTTTCCAGACATGTGCCTTATGTTTTGTTTGATTTGCAATTTTAGACACATTTGCCTTTTGTTTCTTACGACGAGAATTCATGCCATTCACATAATTAAGCACACAAGCATCATGATTTGCAGTAATTAAACATTGCTTACACATAGCACAAACAATTTTTGATTTGTCATTCTGAATAGCAAGCTTAATGTTATTACATTCAGATGACATATGTTTCTTATTCTTAGAAAGCAGTATATTCCTAGGGTGATCTTCTACTTCGACTACTTTATTCTTGGTGCGACTACTCTTAGACGCAGAAGGGACCCTATCATTCTTTGTATTGCTCCTAGGCTGTGGCCTTCTGGTCTTAGTAATGATGTCTACTCCTGTAGAAGAGAAACCATTTGAGTCAGAATTAACAACTTTCTTAAAGATGACATGAGGTTGTGAAACAGTGATCGGATTTGTCCTAATGCTTGCTTTAGTTGATTTGTTAGGCACAAACTTTTCTTCCCTAGAGTTCTTAAAAGGATTAATCCTAAACATTCCAGGGGCAATCACTTTATCACTGTCAACAACCTTCGATTCATTGGTGGTAGGTACCGAGTTTGAAGTGACTGGATTTGACAAATCTTTCGTCTTATCGACCTTTTGAGGAATCCGAGTTTTTGAAACATTTTGACGTTCAGATTGAAATGCATTTGGTTGTCTTACAACAAACTGGTTTCTTAAAGATTGCAAAAATGGTTTCCTCTCGGTCGATTGATTTGCAAATTTAGTATTCGTACTCGTACCGTTGGAGGTGTCCTTTTGTTCAGAAACCTTATCAAACAACTGAGCTCTTAGCTTAGCATTTTCATAAATTGTGTCATGTGATTTATTCTGCAAAGAGTCAATTATTAATTTGGTTTGAGTCCGTGTCACATTTATAGAGTCAAACAGGTTCTTGTACGCAGTCTTAAGATGAGCATTTTCTTTTTCATAATTCCGGACCTGAAACTCTAATTCTACGTTCTCATTTTCAAGTTTCTGAGGCAAAGGATCAAGGGTATTTGATATACATGGAGTATCCTTACATTTACCCTTGAGATCTCCCAACTGAGCTTGCAACCGTTCGATCTTTTGTTGCATGTCATTGTAAGCTTTATCGTATGAAATTTTGTCATATTTGGACTCTTCACATTTTTTGTACCAATCATTCCAAAGTTTAGCATATTCATTCTTCTTTTTAATGATACAGTTTTCAAATCGTTCTTTCGTACGTTCAAGCTCAGTTTGGAGATTTGATGAGTCTACAACAGAATTATTTTGCACAATAGACATAATATCCTGACTGACAATTGCTCTCAAGAGACGCTCAATTTCCAATTCCAATGCCTTGTGCTTAGCAAGAGATTCATCAGCTTCATTTGCAAGAGATTGAAAGTCTCGAACAAATTTGGCTGCTTCTTTCAAAAATTGTATTTCGAAGTTTTGCACTCTAGCATCAACTTGGTTAACGATAGGGAAAATTTCATCTTTTACAATTTTGTGAATCTCTTGGTGAGCAGAAGACGACCAATTGTGTATATCTAAAGTCATTTTTTGTTTGACAACACGTTGAAGAGTCACAATGGTGCTTTTTACCTTATTTAGGAATTTTCGTGCAACACTTGGTGTAGTATCATCCGAAAACTCTTAATTTGGTATTGAAATTGATTTAGAAACATTGGCCGTTTTGAAAGTATTTAAAAGATACAACTCTTCACGTGACTTGGCCGTTGGAGAAACAAAAACCCCCGAAAGATGATTAATCTTTGTATAATTTGCTGGTTTTATTTCTTTGTTTAATTGTTTCATTTTAGGCGACTCTCTTGAGCAAGTTCCAGTGTCCCCTTCGAATCTTACACAGAAGGGGGGTCATGCTTTTTTAATAGAACTTTTCCATTATACAAACTCTGTTGTTTCTGCTGAGCGTTCTTGAGATAAAACAGATTTTGATAACCCAAAGCCATTTTCTGTTCGGCGGGTGGTAAAACAGTCAGGCTTAGGTAAACATAGTGCATCGTTTGAATCGATGACCCTTTTTAAAAACCAAAAATATATATCTAATCCCTTTACTTTATTCTCAAGTTGAATTGTTTATCCAAGAAGCTCGTCTTCGCGTATTTTGAAATCATACATCAAAACTTTTCGTAGTCATTCGTTTGAAGAGAAGATACGGTGATTTTTCCTTTGAAAGATGATTTATTTTAAATTTGAAATTTCCTCATCAAAGCTGTTTATTTGTTTTACCTTGAACTTAAAATATGAGTGCATGTTAATCTTTTAGAAAGACATTATCTTGATAAACATACTATGATAACGAACCTTTCAAGTTTGTCATATTTTCTGTCTAATTTCAAAACGTAAACCTTTACATTGATTTTATATCTAGCAAGCTCAGTGGTCAATTCTGCATTTTTTTCTTTCATTTTGCGATTGACCAAGTTGACTTTCTCAACTTTAACAGCTAAATTATGAAATAATGATTCATGGTACACACGTATTTCCTCAACATTTGCAGAATGTTGTTCTACTATTCCACCGCCTTGTTCCACACTAGAAACCTCAGAAATAACATTACTATCATTCTGTGGTACTTGGTGTGGTTCAAGAATGGGCTCGAGTAGCTCAATATACTACTCCTCTTGAGTAAACATATTAAATATCTCATCATTATAGCAGTTTTCATGAAATTGTACCTCAGCAGATCCGTCTGAGTCATAGACAGGAGATGTGTTACTCTGAGTACCCGATGTTGATGCTTGTTGCATATTACAATCTCATCCAAGTCTGCTGCAGCAGCCATCAAGTCAAACTCTTCAGCTTGCAGTTGATTCCTGCTATTCTTCCTTTTGAACAATCAGCAACTGAGTCTGAAGATAAGCTGCATCCCTTCTCCTTGGTCTGACTGTGCAGTTTCTAGCAAGATAACCCAATCAACTGCAATTGTAACACCTTATCTGATTACCATTATTCCCATTTACATTACTCTCAGCCCGTGCTGCTACAACATTACCATTCCCGTTCTGATTGGCTATACCCGGAATAACAATTACCCCATTTTGATTTCTAACATTCTGAACACTCAGATTCTAAACAACATTCTGAACAACCTGATTCCCTACATTCTGCCCAGCATACTGTCTAAACTGATTCCCCCATTTCCTCTAACCATCTGCATTTGATTATCTTGACCCAAATTCATACCCGGCTAAGCAATCTGCCTATTTCAAGGGTTGGATGAAATTCTTTGGTTGTTGTTGGTTGGTGTAGAGTAGTTTAGTTTAAATGCATTGGTCATTAGAACAAGTGCCATGTTCATTGCAGCTGTAAGGTCTGAATATCTCGGGTTTGAGCATAGGTTGTTTGCAAATGAGTTTCTGGTTAAATGATGGTTGTAGGTTATAGTTGTTGTTGGGTAGTGGTTGTTGTAAGTAGGTGATTGATGATGGTAAATCAAGGTGAAACATTGGATAATTAAAAGGATTGTTGGAATTTGCCATGAGTGCTAAGGGATCTTGTGTTTTTTGCAAGTCGTTCAGCTCTTAGTTCATCTACCTCCTTTTGATTGTACTTCAAGACGTCATACAACTGAGTGTAATCTGTAGTATGTAAGTCCTTTGTTTATGCATAACGAGGTACGAATGTCCCGCTCCATCTGTTGTAATTGTTTATGAACTTGAGATATACTGCAATCTTTTTCTGGAAAGTGTTTGTTTCTCTTGAAATCATTCATCAGTTATGAGAAACGATGATAGTAAGACTCAATCGATTCCCCATCTGTAGAAGTAAACATTTCCCACTCATTAAACAACTTAGCTTTCTTTTCTTGGATTCCAATTTCAGAACCTTTCATCATCTGTTGAACACGTAACCAGATTTCTTGAGCAGTTTCACAACTATCAACAACTGCATAGATGTCTACGGTAAGAACCTAGAAGAATGGTCCGAATTTCTTGATCATCAGCTTCTATTTGTTTAATTTCTGCTTCCGTGAGTTCATCGTTAGTTTGTTCATGAAACGTTTAGGAACAGTACTGTACGTGCTGGATCAAACTGGTTCAGGAATCATATGCGTCTGACATTTGGACCATGTCAAAAATGGAGGTTGTAGATTAACTTTCCATTTGTCTACTCTAGCATAACATAGAAGACCGTGATGACCTTGGAACATGTTCTCTTGTTAAGCATAGGAGACGGTTTTTAGAACCGGCTGCATAAATGTCCTGTTGAGTCGACAATTGCAAAAGTGAGGAGGGGTGTGAAATGAATAAGAATAGAACGTTTAAGTGATTAAGATTTGCTTGATTTAAAGTTACAATTGATTAAGACCTTGGAATAACACGGATTTTTACAAATCTATGACTAAAAACAGGAAAAGTATAAACCTTTACGGGATTTTACAAAGTCAAGAAGAAACCATGAGATAATGATTGTTATGAAGTTGAGGCTTGATGTTTGTTAATTAATTGTCTTTTAAAGTCCAAAGATCACGGTTAATTAACTGACCAAAAGGGTCCTAATTATTAGTCCAAGGTTCGAAGATTTCAAAGTAATAAAAACAGTAAGTCAAACCACTGGATCAGTGTGGTAAACCGCTGGCAATATTTTAATCAAATCGCTGGCAAAACAATTTGATCAAACCGCTATAGCATTAAACAAACCGCTGGAACCAAGTGACTAAACCACTATTACTTTTATCAAACCGCTAATCAAGAAATATTGGCAAACCGCTATGACTTTTGACACCCGGTAAACCGCTAGCTGTTAGAGACAAACCGCTGCCAATAGGAATTTAACCAAACCGCTACGGAGTTTCCATTTTGGTAGAGTTTTGTTTATGTTTAACCAAGTAATTTTATTAAACCGCTACCTGTATGAAAACCGCTACCAAGTGGTTTGAATCAAAAACCCTTATTAAAAGTTAAAATAGCCCAAACCACCACGAAATGTATCAAACCGCTACAAGAATAAACTATCAAACCGCCACGTCTTTAGTGTCACTTTCAAGAAAGTACAAGTCCCTTTCCTTGCCTTTGTTTGCTTGCCAATATTCGATTACAAGACAAAAACTAGTACGCTTTGTTGATATTGTCCTAAATCGGCTAAAATACAAACCAAGGAACACAAGCAATCCAAACTGCCACTAAGAACACTAAAATTAAACGCAAACAGCCACTTAGAACATAGAATAAGCCAACTTTAATAAGCTTCAAACTAATCAAATGAGCTGAAAGGGCTTAAGAACTAGGTGGGTAGGACATGAATAATCACAAAGATCACGTTTTTACTTAGTGATTCTCTACTAACGAACCAAACCGCCACTTGGAACCTTAAAAATAAGCCGAGCCAAAAAAGAATTAAACTAGATAAACAACTTATCTGGGCCACGAATTTATGAACTAAGTGAGCTATTAAAAGGTAGAACTAGAAGTTTACATGCTTAGTTATCATGATACCGTAATCAAAAAGAAAAAAATAAGTCGTATGTTAAAATAAAGAAAACCAAGGACGAATTAAGCTAAGATGAGCAAACCAAAATCACTAGATAACCTGAAGCTCTTGATACCACATGTTAGCTTACCAATTCATAATTAAACACACGAAATTACAAGAGAAAACTAGATAGAGAAGTTGTAGTGAGAGAAAGTAAAACAAAGAAAATGTTACTTCACTAAAAGAGAAAAATGGAGAAACACCCTCTCCACACTTGGAGATGGCTTTATATAGTTGTATACATGGGCCGATGGTATGTGCTTAAATACACATACCACTTTTCCATGAAAAACGACTAATAAATGACCAAAACATCAAAAACAGCCAAAAAAAGGTTTGTTTTGTCATTTGATTTTGCAGAACAAATAGCATCACAAAGATCGAAAAGACGAAAGACAAACGGCAAACCGTAACATGAATGGGAAAAGACTGTGAAAGACCAAAGCCCAAAATCGAAAGCCGAAAAGGTCAATCTAAGGTCAAAAGTCAGACAGAAAAGTCAACTGGGTCAAAGTTCAAAGTCAACACCGACATGGTCAATCAAAAGAAAGTCATAGAAGAAAAAAAATATAACTTAGGACAGAAATTGCCCTTTCCCTAATTTATATTCAAAGGAAAAGAAAGGGCCTGCTTTTGCAATTAATTATGAAGTAACAAGTGGGGGGGCAAAACTGCCAAGTCCCCATACTTGTATTACACAAGGACCGACTTTGCAAGATCCTTATATGAGTTGAGGGGGCTTTCTTGCCAAACCCTCAAACCCATTTATAACCAAGGACCATGGGTGCAAACACCCATACATCTTTGGAGGACCAAAGCTGTCAAACCCACAAACCTTTGCCTGTTATACTCATAACCCCTTTTCCCGCCCATTTTCCCCCCCAAACAAGTCACGGAATTCCCCTTCCCCCGCCCAACTTTTACACCCATTTCTTCTTCACCCCCATAGATAAGCACATTCCCCCTCCTCCACAATCTTTCCCACTAAAATTCAGCCATTGCCATGTTGGCAATCTCCCAATTTCCCATGAAAAGTAGCCGAATCAATGGCTAAGATGGTTTTGAAGAAGCACAATGGTTATCAATGGCTGGGATTAACTCCTTGAAGGCTCTCACAAAAGAAACACAAGAAAGAAGGGCTGAGACTTAGCTCTTAGTATAAATAGAGCTAATGTGAAGCCGAATTTAGCAAGTAGAGAGAACTCTTATCTTTCTTAATTTAAGTCATTTTTAAGGTTCTTTCAGCTTATTTTTACAGCTTATTGTCAAGTTTATTTGTACTCTTTGCAAGTTAATAAGTGTTGAAGTTTTAAAAGGTTTTATACCCATATTTGAGTTTTATTGTTAAACGGCTTAAATCACCTTTATATGTGTTAAATAAGCTTCTATAAGCTCTTATGGAAGTTTGATTAACTATAAAGCTTAAACCCTCCATAGTTAAAAGTTTTATTAAGTCTTTGTTTGGAAAAATCAAGAAAAAGCTATTTGGAATAATAAGCAAAAGTTGAAGGCTTATGGCTTATTCACTGGCTTATTTATATAGCCATAGCTTGTAGTAAAAGCCTTGAGGGCTCAAGCAATTCCTGTAAAAAGCCTTGGACAAAGGTTATTGAAATTTTCCCTAAAAGCCTTAAATTTTTCAGATTATTTATAGCATATGCTATTTTAGCTGATTAGAGTGCTGTATTTCTTGTTTATTATTTGTTCACTTATGCTGTTAGTGCTTATTTGTCAATTCTCTTTAAGAAGTGTGAGTTAAAACAGCCATTTAAGCCTTAAATCTTAAAAACAAGTCATTTAAGGGGGTGTTTGGGTTAACACTTAAAACGGGTCAAAAAGGTTTTTGGTATGGGTTTGGGTCACAAGTAGAATTTTTAGCTAATATGATTGAGCTTGTATTAAGCTTGTATTTTCCAACATTACATTCATCAAAATTTGTTTTTAAGTATTGCAATATCCTCAAAACTGTGGTGTTTTAGAAAAAGTTTACAAGAGCTTATTTTAATAAGCTCTTGAAATAGTGACTTGAGGAGTTTCAAAAGTGGTGTTTTTAGTGTGTTCCGCCTCTCCAATAACGGAATACAAGCTGACCAAGCCCTTTGGTCATTTGACTTGTTAAGTCAAAACCACCAAAGTTTTTAAGTGACATTTTTTTTTAAAAATCTAAAAGCCATTTTCACTCTTTAAAATCAGCAGGTTTAAATGTGTTTTAGTTTCTTAAAATTTGTGCACAAGTCCACTTCTTGGTGTTATTAAGCTGTTTTAACTTATCTTTTAATTTTGAGCTTATTTGACAACTTTTAAAAAGCTGTCAAATAAGCCCTTGTGTTAGCACTAAGTCTCCCCTGGTGCAAAGGGGTGACTTTAAGCCCTTGCATTTTAGCTTTTTAGTGTGCATAAGCCCGAACCTCACCTTGAGTGAGCAAAAACCAAGTGTATCACAAATAGTGCGTCACGCAAAACGATCAGATGCAACCTATTTAAATTAAAGTCGTATAAGTACTAATCACACTGTTAACTACTACCATGCATAATTCTATATAGCTAATCACCATCTAATTGTTTGAGTGAAAACATGTTTATAAATATTAAAACGTTTATAAACATACTTTTGGTAAATACGCCATAACTTTCGTGTTTTAAGTCCGTTTCTTGCGTTTCTTATGCCCATCTTTTCGTATTAAGACGAGTTATCGATATTTGACATTTTCATAATTTTGGTCCTCTGATGAACAGTAACTTTTACTGTTCACACCAGACATGAGTTTACTTAAATCGTTTTTGTTGTCGTAAAACCCGTAAACGTCGTATTTTATTCGTTATAGCTCCGTTTTTAACGATTCTTTCGAGCACGCTCA
The DNA here is from genome assembly GCA_026074375.1 of Tanacetum coccineum. NCBI lineage: Eukaryota > Viridiplantae > Streptophyta > Magnoliopsida > Asterales > Asteraceae > Tanacetum > Tanacetum coccineum. Next base: position 95,720 of record BQNB010001019.1, read on the forward strand.
CGTTATTGAAAGTTCTATAATTTTATGAGGTTTACAAAAATATAACTTTCTGTCATGAATAGTGTTTTTACTGTTCATGGTTTATAAAATCATTTTTATAAACTTTTAATTATCGAAAACCCGCGAAATTCATAACTTATTCGTTATAAATTGAAAAATTGCTATTCTTATCATTTTGGAATCCTAAAAATGTGTTTTAGTTGATAAAAATATCAAACTTGCTGTTTGATAGAGTTTTTATAAAAGTTATTTTATAAAATCTGTTTAATTGACGTATAACTCGTTTTTAACATAACTTTTTCGTTATTAATCCGTTTGACAAGTTTCTTACCTTTTCGGAATCGTCATGATGTGTAGAATTTTATAAAAACATGAAATAATATGTTACTTACACGAATTTTGGACAGAATGTGGGATTGAATTTGCTAGGTCCATTTTTAACCTTTGTTTCCATTATTTATCATTTTTGTAATCCACCAAAAGTCTTATATTTTATATATATGTTATATCATAAATATATTTATGTCCATAGTTTCATATGTTGTCTTTTTGTCCAATCTTTACAAGTCCATCATAATCCTTTATAAATCATAACTTTCATAATTAACCATAAATCACTAGTTTTATATATAACCATTTTACATAAAACCATGTGTGTACAAGTCTTCCCATCTTGTTATAACCTTATTGTAATGATCATATGACATTACTACAAATCCATAATCAACATTAACATGTTATTTACCTTTCCTTTACTTGTAACATGTTATGTAACTTTATAAACCCTAATTAATACATACATGAATATGTAATATTACAACATATATATCAAGTATACAAAATGGGTCATTACAAGTAAAAATTCATTTTCATGTTAAAAATCCTAATTGGTTGTTACAAATACAATAGAAAGCTACCATTATGCCATATAATGAATAATATGAAAGATCATAAAGAGGCTCATGTTTTTCAGCTTAATTTCGTAATTTTTAGGATTTTCTTAAATGTTTTTGTTTGTTATTGTTTAATTTAACTTTCCCCACTCTCAAATCATTTTTCTCATTCAAACTCCAATCTTCCGACTGTATCGATTCTCCAGTACAGCCTCGTTGGGGACAAACGACCCGGGAACATTCTATACTACTTCTCGGTTTTATTGACTTTGTTTCTAGACTATTCTTACTATATATATTTTATATTTTATATTATATATATTTTAAGGTGTAGTTTGGACGAATCAACCGACCTTGGGTTTAAGTGTTCTTCCAAGGCCGGGCTTGCTATCTAATGGGCTTAAAGCCCATAATCAGGCTCAATTAGCATTATAGAATTCCTGGGAACATATACTAGACTAATACAAGGTTCGGGAGTCTTAATGACCATCACTTCACATAATACTAGGTCTAACACTTTTTGTTGCACCCTCTTTTTTTCATTTTATTCATGATAAATATGCAAATGTTAAAGGAGATTATATCTTTAATTATTGCCCCTGCAACATTCGATATTATACGCACATCTTCCCACTTGAGATAAACAATGTCGAAAGTGGTGATACATGGGGTCTTTATAGATCATAACTGATTGGTCTTCCACGAATGCATATAATTTTCGTTCCCATTCCCCCGAACCATGGACTTAAGTAGCTAGAGATTTAAACACAAAGAAAATAAAGACTACATGGTAGGTCAAGGCGAAATGGTGTAACGATACAGATAACATCGGGTGAAAACATAGATTGGCTCAACATGGGTGATCTAGGGGTATCTTGCACTAATAGTGAGTGCAACAAAAGGGTTTATCATGGGAGGCCGATAAGTCAGTGTAACAAGCTGATAAACGCACACATATAGGCTATTTGGGTGATTTTCTAAGTGTTGCCTTCTTGAACTATCTATTCCTGCTAATCAATTAGGTCTCGAAATGATATACATGTCAAGTTCTAAAGTCTACAATACTACCGGCACACTCAATAATTTGGTGGATTTTTGAGTAATATGATGGAAATGGAATATTAGCCTTAAATCTCACCAAGTAATAATAAAGGGTAATGTGCATTCGGCAAAGATTAATTCTAGTTATTTAAGAAAAAATTGTAAATTTTTTTAAAATTGGCATAATTTTCAAAGAAAACTAGAAAATCGAAGGCAAAACATACGTCAAGTATTAATTCTACTCCCATCCTCCCACTTGATTTGTACAATGTCCCTATTGTACATTAAGGAAATGAAATAAAAAGGAAAGAGTAGAATTAAGACAAGAAACTCCCTGCACATTGCTTCAAGATTTGAAATTTGGCGAAAATCTTTAGATTATTTCTGTCTTCTCGCAAGCTCTTTATCCCCTGTGATCACAAAACAAACCAAAGCATAAAATTGTTCTACAGGAATTATGAAGTGTATAGGAAATACAAACCTAACTCACTTTCATAGGAATCACGGTTGCATTTAGCATATGCAGCAAGCCTTTTAAACCACTTGGTGGCCAAAGTAGACGAGTTTAGTCTCGTGAAGGCTTCCAGAGAACATACCCACAGAGTCCATTTACGTATACAAGGTTTAGACATGTTTAAAACTTAAATTTTTAGGATTTCAGAAGGAGGTTTACGGCGTAACTCCGGTGTTACGTCATAATCAAGTGGTAAAATTTTTAAGTTTTAAGGTGTTACGGCGTAACCATGAAATGGTTTACGTCTTAACTTCAATGGTTACGGCATAAACTGAATTCGTTATGCCGTAACTGTTGCAGATTCAGCAAGGTTACCACATGATTTTGAGTCAAGCCGGCCTCGATAATTGCCTCTTAGCTGTTGGATCCTGTAAAACAAAGTAAGAAACATGCAAACCAACTAGTGCAAAAAGTAAATTTCATTAAATAAAGGATGAGTTGTCTCTCGACAAGCACTTTTATTTATTAACAAGTCTTTAAGTTAGACTCATGCCCAATCTATGTTACTTCATGAACATACTTATTGCCCTCTAGTTCTTTCCTAATCATAGCTTTAAATCGTGCTCCATTTACATGTCCTAATGGTAGGGCTTCGTCCTCACGATCAGTAATGCATATAAAACTACGTCCTCCTTTAAAAGAATATTTTTTTACTTTAAAAGTTTTAACGTTAACATAGGGAGGATTGTAATGGGTCTTCTCGTCTCCACTTCGCCACATTTCATCCTCCTCTTATCCCTCGTCGTGCCATGCTTCATTGGTTTTCTTGTAGTTTTGTTGACATTTTTCCCATACATCGTCCAAAACATACCCTTTCTTTCCTATTCTTAAAATGTACTCATTTGATAAATGTTCAATCTCATTATTGAACACCATGTTATATTCATCAAATCTCCTAGAATATGGGTTACCAATCTCCATTGCATATTCCTCCTTAACATCGTAACTATCAAGAATTCATTTGTTGAAAATAAATTTACGATCGAATTCATGTAGGTTGTTATATCCAATCCTGATTTTCAGCCATTCCTCAAATGAATAATTACATGGACGTGGCGTTATAGGTCGTGGTTCATCATCTTCTTGTTCCCGATGTCCATGTGGTGTTAGTATTCGATCGTTTGTATTGTAAGGAGAATAATCGTTCAAGTTTGTTGATGTAAGGGTCATGTGTTTACTAAACTCATAGTTCTGGGCTACCCATTAGTAATACCTTCGTTCCCGTGTTGTATCATTGATTTTTTGTTGTCCATAATGTACCTGAATAAAGTTAGCAAATCCCATGTGACTCCCTTTCACGGCTCGTCTTTCATAATCACGAAAACATATCCACAGCCTACGTGTCCCCTACTCGTTTACCCCCAAAGACTTCATTAAATCCAAAGCATAATTTTTAGTCAGGGTCACATGTAGCCACATCCCACTACTTTTATCATCATATGTTACATGAATGGGTTTGCATACATGCCATCTCTTAACTAATCCTCTTCTATCGAGTGAAAAACTAATTGGTTCTGCTATTTCATCTTGTGGGTTAGGAGTGCCATAGGACCTAGTTCTTTGTTCAAATTCTAAGCATGCAGGGGATTCATAAGAGAATAAGTCTGATCCTATTTTAAGAGGATTAAAGGTTTCCTCCTCTTGTCCAATGTCTACCATGTAAATTTTCTTGATGCTTTGGCAAGAATCTATGTTGAATTTAATTTTTTTACTGCCTATTTCGAATGAAATTTCTTCCTTGAAAACATCGATTTAGGCCCGAGTTGATTCGAGGAATGGTCTTCCTAAGATTATAACATCTTCATCCATTTTAATAACGAAATTACACGAAAATTCAAACTCTCCAAATTTCACCAAGATATTGATAGTTCCTAAGGGCTCATTAGTTCATGTCGTATTTTCTAAGGTGCTTGTATCTCTGAGTTTATCTAAACCTAGATATTCATAAACTCTTTGTGGCATGATATTATCCTTATCATCTAAGGTGGTAGTAGCATAAAAATTATGATTATTAATATTGAAAGGAAGAAGAAAACTTCCTGGGCTTAGTTCCTTAGGTAACCGACATGGTGCAGTATTTGAAATGTTGTCATCTGCTCTGTCCACTTCGTTGCTGGTGATGGAAGATACTTCATCACTTAAACAAGTTGTTGAGGCTTCAACTTGCCTTTTCATGATACCATCTTTCATTTCCTGTCTAATGGACTTAATGATGCTAATTAAGGCATCCTTCATGTTCTCTACTCCCTACATACTCATGTGTTTTGTTATCTCAGTGTTCAACCATTCGTCAACATCATCCTTTTCTTCAAAGTGCTAAATGTTCTGAGTATACCCATGGTTACTTTCCTCTTGCTCACTCATGACTACTTCATTGTCAGTCATGTATTCAACATCTTCCTCTATATCTTCCGAATCACAATCAGACTCGACGCCAAAGTAGTGAGCAAATTCCCGGATTGGGTCATGGGTTAGTATACTTTTTCCGAAATAGGTAGGAAGATATGATTTAGTATTGCTGATGTGGTTCTCATTCACCTTTTTCTCGTATTCCAAGTACTCTGTGATAGTCATATCTTCAATCTTTTTAGGTGTTTGACTTTCTTGTGTCAGCTTAAGATATTGTTCAATGGTGAGATTACTAATGTCAACTCCATCCATGATGTTTCCTGGGGAATATAATGATGTGAGAAAAGACATAATTGCAAAAAATTCAAATTACTACTAATTTTTAGCTCCCCGGCAGCGGCGCCAAAAACTTGATGCGTATTTTCTTTTAAAATATATTTTTACCAAGTTTTAAATTTATTAAACTCGATCCATCTAACAACGCACTAACGGGCAAAGAACCCGATCGCGGGTAGTATAGAATGGTAAATCCGAGATCGTCCTAAGAGCTAAGTTGTAATTAGTTTTAATTTGAAATGTCACGTTTAGAAAATGGTTTTGATTTGAATTGAAATAAATAACAATAAAATAAAATACTAAAAACTAAAAGAGTTTAAGATATCAAGAGAGAAAACATGCTAACCTAGTTACTTCATTATTGCTGTTATGAAACGTTCTCCTATGCAATGTTAAACTATGGTTTTATTAGTGGTTTCTAAGGTCGATATACTTGAATAGGTATATTTAGTCTATCCTATACTCCATACGATTCCGAACCAGTCCAAATCGTATAGGAGGTAGGTTATCCAGGTTGTAGTGATTAATCCCAACTATTCCCAAAACTTATCTAATAACCTATGCAGATTATTAACCCCCTCTGAAAGAGTTCCTGTGCTTTTTAAGTATATTGAGTGATAATGTGCGGAGATCGATTAGTTCCTACACTAGGGATGAATAACCACTCATCCCTAGTACCCGATGGATCCTATATTGACAAGATCATCTAATAATGGGGCAAGTAAGGTCCAAACCACTCGTACTACCAAAACCCAAGGTTACATGATAGTCAAGAAATATCTAAAGAAACCATAATCTAACAGGAGACAAACATCATAACAACATTAATTACATAACTAGACCAATACTTTAAGTGCTTAGCCGCTCATGGTAACAGAAACACAGCAAGAAATAAAAGAAATCATAGATTGAAAGCTCATAATTCTTACAGTATTCGTATTTGCTTGGTTTTAAAATGCGTTTTGCGATCTAATGCGCTAAAGGTCCCAAAGGCCATTGCGTGATGCGTGATGCGAATGCTAGCGCAATTTGGACGTGATGCGTTTAGTATTAAAAAATTACAAAAAATATTTATACATAGTATATTCCACTAAGTAACAAGTACATGCTATAAAATTACTAAATAAGGTACTAGCATATTGAATTAGGCGAATAATCAATTTTTATAACAAATAAATCAAAAGCAAAGCTTGACATAAAACACTTAGCAAAACACAAGATACTATATTTTTGTTATTGGGTTTGTTTTGGACGTCTTTTAACAAGTAATATCTTTAAAAGGCTATTAAAATATGTGGGCATCTTTTATATGGTTTAAATTTGACAAAAATGACCTAAATTCTAGATTGCGACAGTTGCTAGCATTACACAAATGCAGTAAATTACGGTATAATGTGAATGCAATATGGGATGGCCTTGCATTAGGCACCATGATGCGAAATTTTATTTGCAATGCAATGATGCGTGCAATTTGCGCAATGATGCACACATTTTTAAACCAATCGTATTTGAACGATTAAATACAAAAAATAAATAAAGTGTGATCTCCCTTGGACTCCAGGTGGAATTCTTCGAAGGTTGGAAGCCTTTGTCGCCTCACTAATTGGCTGTGAAGGAAGTGATGTCGGAATAGCATGAATGAGGCCTCTATTTATAGGTATCGAACCTGTTACGGCGTAACTTAAAAATGTGTTACGCCGTAACCTTCTTACACGACATTCTATATTTAAGCAGTTGTTACGGCGTAACCAGATAATGTGTTACACCGTAACCTTCAAATAATTTCCATATGTACGTGATCTTCATTCCATATTTGTGGGTATTCATGGTTACGGCGTAACACGGCGTAACCATAAGGGGTGTTACGCCGTAACTCTATCTTGGGTAAGATTTCCTTCCAAATACATGGTTACGGCGTAACACGTAACTAGATATGGTGTTACGCCGTAAAGTTGTCCTTGATCTTCGTACTTGCTTAATATATGTTACGGTGTAACCATTTTTGGAGTTACGCCGTAACATTCTTCAAATATTTACACTTTGAGTCCATTTTCCCTTATTTCTTGTCACTTTCCTACATTTCACTTGAAAACTACAAAATGATAGAAAATATCTCGTTTTCGAGTGTTAGTGAAACATTTGCAGGTAATATAGGGGGTATTTTGTCATCTCAGGGATTGGTCCCTGTGAGTCAAGCAGTTGACGGTTCATAGTGCTCAAACCCTTATAAAAGATATTTACCTTTTGATGACTATTTATGTCGTGAGTAGGGCACTTGTATAGCAGGTTATTATACCGCTCGTAGATCTTCAAACTGCTTTGCGGTCATGAAAGGTGGGCAATACCTTTGGATAAAGGCTTTTTTGAGGAGATCCCGGGTATTGATAGTTCCTGGGGCGAGTCTGTCCACCCATCTTTTTGGGGATCCGTTAAGAGTAAAGGGAAAAACTTGGAGCATGACTGCGTCTTTAGAGACTCTAGGAATATTAAATAAGCCAATGATGCTGAGGACCCGATCATTGTGATCGTGAGCATCCTCGTTCTTGTTCCTTGAGAAAGTGTCTTCCCTTAGTTCACGCATGAATTGACTCTTGATTTCAAAATTGACATTGCCTCTGATTTCGTGTTTAACCATGCCTGGTGCCTGGTTTTCTCGTGACAATGCTAAGTATTGTCCCATGGTGAGAGTATCGACGTCTACTCCTGCCATAGTTCCTGCAGATATAGAGTTTAGGGAAAGATGAGAAATAACGTAATAGTCAAATTAATTCTAATTTTTAGCTCCCCGACAACGGCATCAAAAACTTGATGCGTATTTTATTTTAAAATATATTTTTACCAAGTTTTAAATTTATAAAACTTGATCTACCTGACAACGCACTAACAGGCAGAGAACCTGATCGTGGGTAGTATAGAATGGTAAATCCGAGGTCGTCCCAAGAGCTAAGTTGTATTTAGTTTTAATTTTAAATGTCATGTTTAGAAAATGGTTTTTGATTTGAATTCAAATGAATTTAAAATAACAATAAAATTAAATAGTGAAAATTAAAAGAGTTGGAGATATCAGGAGAGAAAACGTGCTAACCTAGTTACTTCATTACTATTGTTATAAAAACTTTTTCATGTGCAATGTTAAACTATGGTTTCATTAGCGGTTTCTAAGGTCGATAGACTTGAATAGGCATATATAGTCTATCCTATACTTCCCGCGATTCCGACTCAGTCCAAATCGTATTAGAGGTAGGATATCCAGGTTGTAGTGCTTAATCCCAACTATTCCCAAAACTGATCTAATAACCTATACAGATTATTAACCCTCTCTGAAAGAGTTCTTGTGCTTTTTAAGTATATTGAGTGATAAGTGCGAAGACCGGTTAGTTCCTAAACTAGGGGTCGGAGTCATAGATCCTCCCTAGTACCCGATGGATCCCATATTGACTAGATAATCTAATAATGGGGCAAGCAAGGTCCAAACCACCCGTATTACCAAAACCTAGGGTTACACGATAGTCAAGGAATATCTAATGAAACCATAATTTAACAGGAAATAAACATCATAACAACAGTAATTACATAACTAGGTCGGCACTTTAAGTGCTTAGCCGTTCATGGTAACGGAAATCCAGCAAGAAATAAAAGTAATCATAGATTGAATGCTCATAATTCTTACAGTATTTGTATTTGAATGATTAAATACAAAAAGTAAGTAAAGTGTGATCTCCCATAGACTCTATGTGGAATTCTTCGAAGGTTGGAAGCCTTTGTCGCCTCTCCAATTGGCTGTGGAGCAAGTGATGTCGGAATAGCTTGAATGAGATCTCTATTTATTGGTATCGAACCTATTACGGTGTAACTTATAAATGTGTTAAGCCATAACCTTATTACACGTTATTTCATAAATAAGCAATTGTTACGGCGTAACCAGATATGGTGTTACGCCGTAACCTTCAAATAATGTCCATAAGTGCGTGATCTTCATTCCATATTTGTGGATCTTCTTGGTTACGGCGTAACCATAAGAGGTGTTACGCCGTAACTCTATCTTGGGCAAGATTTCCTTCAAAATACATGGTTACGGCGTAACCAGATATGGTGTTACGCCGTAAAGTTGTCCTTGATCTTCGTACTTGCTTAATAGATGTTACGGTGTAACCGTTTTTGAAGTTACGCCGTAACATTCTTCAAATATTTACACTTTGAGTCCTTTTTCCCTTGTTTCTTGTCACTTTTCTGTATTTCACCTGAAAACTACAAAATGATACAAAAATAACTCGTTTTCGAGTATTAGTGAAACATTTGCAGGTAATATAGGGGGTATTTTGCCACCAAAAAGTATTAAACATTTGCAGGTAATATAGGGTATTTTATCAGAAATCCTAGCAATGGAGACAGGAAAATTTAAAGCACCGCCACCTATGACCGGGCCCATAGAGAATCAGAACAAGAACAAGTTCTGCGAATTTCACGGTGATAAAGGTCATAGTACGGACGAATGCATCCATCTGAGAAGGCAGATAGAGGAGGCAAGCAAGGAGAACATGCGAAGGCCACCAAGAAGGGGGAAACCCCCAACAAAGAGAAAGCTACGGTGATCTTCATGGTCCAACCTTGGCAATGAATGACAAGGTAAAAGACCACCCAAAGCTTCTCCGCGGGCCGAGAAATCTCTTTCTCGCCCCTCAAGGGCAGCGACGGACAAGAAAACCAAAATTGTGATTGAGGCGGAAGTAGAGGGGCATCTTATCCACCGCATGTACATAGATGGAGGATCAGCCTCAGAGGTGTTATACGAGCATTGTTTCAACAAACTTCGACCGAAAATAAAAAACAAATGATTCCAGCTACAACCCCTCTTCTAGGGTTTAGCGGCGAGATATTTCCTGGCCGTTGGGACAAATATCACTGATGGTGTCCTTAGGAGATGGGGAACATTCCACAAGCACCTTGATGAGCTTCATGGTTGTCAGATCTCCGTCACCATACAACAGTATCATCGGCCACCCGGGTCTCAGAAAAATCCAAGCAGTCCCGTCTATAACTCACGGTATGTTTAAATTTCCAGTAGAGGGAGGAATAGTAACAATCCGCAGTAATACCATAATACCAGTGGAGTGTAAAATGGTAGCAGGAGCACCAAATAGACCTACACCCCAAGAACCAATGGCCACAGAAGGAATTAAAGTAGCAATCCACCCGGAGTATCCAGAACAAACTGTCACGATAGGCGAAAGCCTATCAAAAAAAGGAAGAATGAAACTCTGCAATCTGCTTAAAGACAACTTGGACATATTTGCCTGGAAACCGGCAGACATGACAGGCGTTCCAAGGTCCATAGCGAAACACCTCCTGAATATCCGCAAAGGATGCCAGCCCATAAGGCAAAAAAGAAGGGGGCAGGCACCGGACAGGAACAAGGCAATCCAAGAGGAAGTTGCCAAACTTGTGGAAGCTGAAATCATGAGGGAAGTGCACTACCACGACTGGCTCTCAAACCTAGTCATGGTAAAGAAGCACGATGGCAGCTAAAGGATGTGTGTGGACTTTACGGATTTAAATAAGTCATGTCCAAAATATTGTTATCCCCTCCTAGAAATCGATTGGAAAGTCGAATCTCTCTGCGGATACCCCTTCAAGTGTTTCCTAGACGCCTACAAGGGATACCACCAAATATAGATGGCGGAGGAGGACGAGGAAAAGATGGATTTCCACACTAACCAAGGAGTCTTCTGCCATACGAAAATGACGTTCGATCTCAAGAATGCTGGAGCGACATACCAACGGATTGTGCATAAAGCATTTGAAAAACAAATCGGCCAGAACCTTGAGGTGTATGTAGATGACTTGGTGATAAAATGCCACACAGAGCATGAAATACTGATGAGGTGTCATTTAATACACTATTTCGGGGTCATTTAACCCTCTAAATCATGTAAATATGCCCAGATTATGTGTTTAATCGTTTGTTTTCATGTTTTTAGCAGTTGGATGACATTTGAAGGAAATACATGTCACTTGGGCTCATTTGGAGAAGAAACGGACGATAATATGTACTTGCACCAAGATTCACCAAGAAGTATTGTTATCAGAGCGTGGAGACGACGTCGCAAGCATAAAGCGACGCAGTCGTGATCTATTTGGTGACGGTGTCTGAATATTGGCGACGGCGTCACAACGTAGCCGACTTAAAGTAAATCTAGAGCCATCTACGTGGCGACGACGTCAGGAGCATAAAGCGACGCCGACGCTTCGATATGCCTATATATACAAAACCGTTTTTAGGGTTTTAGTGTGTAACTTTTGGGATAACTTTGTATAACTTAGGGAGACGAACCCTAGTCCTTGTAGCAGCTTCATAGGTCGTATTTGGGGTAGTTTTTATGAGATGAGAGAATAGTGGGTATTTTTTGTTGTGTCTTTGTTTGTGTGGTGTGTGAAATAGATTGTAGTTATATTTATAGTGATAAAATATAACAACCTTTTTAATGGTTTTTAAAGAGGGTGTTATATTGTTTGGCAGGATTTTATTGCTTGCATAAAAAGATTATACATTATGTTTGTAACTTGGAATGTAACAACCTTTTTAATGGCTTTTAAAGAGGGTGTTAAATTGTTTTGCAGAATTTTATTGGTTGCATAAAAAGATTGTACAACGTGCATAACGATTTGCACTACTTAAGACTTCTTTTTATAGTAATCCTTTTTACTTAAAATTTTAAGTACTTTTAATTTTAAAAATTAACTAAATGCTTTATAAAGTAGTAGAGATTGTGTTTTTCTAACTTGTGCCATAGGGGCACAAGTTAAGGTTCTGTGTGTCACTCTGTGAATGACCAGCAGCTATTAAGTGGTTTCATTATCTTTTAACATCATGCCTAGGGATGGCAATAAAACCCGTACCCGATGAGGACCCGATCCCCAAACTCGAATTGACTGGGGAATCCCCGAGTTGACCGGGGATGGGTATGCGAAAGGGGAATCCCTGAATTTTGAAACCGGGGATGGGGCGGGGATGGGGATAACATAAATCGCCGGCCCCGTACCCAACCCTGAACTTTTTAATGTACAAATATATATACATTATTTGTATATTAATACTACATGTACATGTATATGTATATTAGTAAGTATTGACAAGTATTATACTTGAAGTATATTTATGTATATGTCATATTTAATGAATCGACTACTTTTAAAATGTTAAGTACTAACTACATATTATTAAACTAATATTTTTTTTTTGAATACACACATTCGGTCCATTTTATTTATATAGTATATGTGATATTTTAGTATTTACGATACTTTAAAGTTGAATGACATTTTAATTAATCAAATTATGTACAACGTATGTGTTCTAAGACATTATGTAGATCAATTATTTATATTTTCGTTTAGTTGTGTAATTTTATGCTCAATTTTTAAGGGCGAAAAATTTCCGAATCCCCGATCCTCATTGGGGACGGGGATGGGGATGTAAATCAATTCCCCGATGGAGATGAGGACGGGGATGGGAATGAGGCTGAGAAACGGGGATGAAGATGGTATATACGATCCTCAAAATTCTCTGACTCATTGTCATCCCTAATCATGCCCCACAATCATTATCTAATCATTCATAAGATGACACGCCCCCTAAAACACAAGTTAAAAAAACATAATATTTTACATAGGGTCCCAAACTTTATAAACCATATGATTTCATTTACTCGTTATTATTATATCAATACAAGTCAATGGTTAGGAATTAATAAACCACATATCACATCAAGACACCTAACATCTTACTTCATTAGGATTTAGGCGATCTATAGATTTTATTTTGTAAAACATTAGACGCTAGCCTTCGTTTTTTTTTTATTTTAAAGCAAAGATATTATAAACCACGCGGCAAAAAGAACAAAGGCAACAAAGGGGCTCCACCGCTCCAAGGAGGAGAACCCACTCGAAAACAACACACCAAAACAATGAAACCAAAACAAAGGCAAACTAAGTATCTAGAAGCTCATTAGGGCGAAGAATCCAATTGGCCCACGAAAAGCGATTCTTAGGAGCCCTATTTGAAGTCCATAAAAGCAAACATTTTTTGGACCGCGGAAAAAATATCTTCACACAAAACACACGATTTCTCTTCATCTCATGAAGCATGTAAAATACGGTTTCTCCAAGCCCAAACACTCCAAAAGCTTTCGGTTCTTGTCTAAGATTACCCACATCAGTCACTGAAAATATACTCTTAATCACTTTTTACTTCAATATCACCTCACAATTTACTTCTACTCACTCTCTTTTACTTTTCACTTATACCAATGATATCATCCTCACAGTTTAAACCTTTCTATTAAATATACAAATTATACAAATACATCTCACAAAATACCTCATACACACTCACAAACCAAATACTACGTAAATAAATATTGAAAGGCCCACAATTTTATAATGCCGAAAAAACATGCAGGTGATTATCAATAAAACTTTTTTAGGTTGGATGGCTCGTGCCTTCAAAGGATGCAGGGGGTCACGAGTGAGGAGGGATGTTCATAAGATGCTCCCTTCACCAATGTGAGCAGCCTAACAATATATTTACGGTTCATACTTAAAAAAATGTTTTTCAATGTTGTTACTAAACTTCATATTATCTTAATACAATAAATCATAAACAAGAAAAAAAATCATCAAATTTAATATAATATTACTCATTACTATATATATCATTTTCGATGCAAAATGACGACGTTTTGCACCGGCCCGAAATCCTTAGCCCAACAACGAAAGAACTGTCCCAAAATCAAATAAAAAAAGAAAAGCTACAAAACGGACCATCAACTTTAACTATTTACGACTTTTTTATATAATAAATTTTATCTATCAAATATCTAGCACATATCTACCGATTCATTCAAATAAAAAAATACCATCAGAAAGATCTTCGAATTGCGAACAAAACGAGCCAAATATTGAAATGCTTCTGACATACGAAGATTTTATAAAAAAATTTGAAGTTTAATATAAATAGGAAAAAAATATACAAAACGTACCCTCAACTTTTAACTATTTACGATTTTTTTTATATAATAAACTTTATTTCTCAAATATATAACACATATCTACCGATTCATTCAGATCAAAAATACCCGCGGAAAGATCTTCGAATTGCGAACAAAACGAGCCCAATATTGCAATGCTTCTGACATACATACGATTTTATAAACTATATTGAAGTTTAATGTATATATATTTAAAAAAAAACTTTCAAACACACCATAAACTACCTAATAACTTTAAAATAAACGACAGAGTCGGGAACGTACAATTCTGTGAAAGTTTAAATTATATAAATAACCTATACTTTTTTGCCATTTACGACTATATTTAGAAACAGATTTCGCATTCATATTTATATTTATATACATACTAAAAGTCGTTCGCTCTATAAATAATGTATACTTTCGTCCCAACGACAAATACTCATTCAAATTCCGTGATTGTCAAAAAAATGCTCAGTGAAATAAAATACATGTGTTTCATACAAGTCAGCCCCGCCGCAACGCGCAGACACATTCTCACTCAATTTTCATTCAAAATCGATTCGCAAAAAAATTATGTTCCGTCGCAACGCGTGGGGTATCTTGCTTGTTGTATTAAAAGTTATCTTTTATATAATAAAAGAATTACATTATTTCAGAGTTTTCTATCAGATTAAATTTTATGAGAAAATAAATTGGACCAATCAGAACGCTTGATTTTGCCACGTAGGCAAAATCGTGCAATCTGATTGGTCAATAAAAAGTCAAAATTAGAAAATTTTGGTGGAGAAATCTAATTGAGAAAAAAAACACGTAAAAATATGTGTCAAATTTATAAAAACAAAAACTTGTAAAAAGAGGAGATAAGTAATAAAACTTTAGTGATTTAATTTTAAATAAATTATATAAAGTTAAAAGTGTAAATTTATAAATTTACAAGTTTTATCATAACTTTTAAAAATAAACAAATAACCCCTTAAACTTTATACCTCTAGACTTTAAATTTTAAAATACAACAAACGTAAACAATTTCTTACTTCTAAACAAAGATTTAACATTATTTAATCACATCTCAAATATAACCGAAGACTTTTTCATTGATTTTTCATTGTCTGCTTGAAATCATGTTGTACAACCACAAATAACATCACCGAAGCACATAAATTATCGTAAATAAAGATTTACCTATTATCGTACATTATCGTAAATAAAGAAGCACATACCCAACAGTAAGAATACCATCATTCCAAAGTGGATGTCAATGGTTCGAATATAACGAGGTAAAAATTAATCCCCTTGTGGCCTCGGAGGTTCACTTGAGCCGACTCCGGCTACCTAAAAGGATAGTTTCGCTAGGATTAGTTGGCTCACAATGTCGAATCAGAAAACAGGTAAATCAATTTTTTTTATTAATTATCCTTAAGTTCATATACTACGTAATATATAAATATTTAATGAATCTATTCTCTTCATATAAGTTTAATAATACTTTATAACTAACTTATAAAACATAAAAAAATAAAAATTATACATATATTTAAAAAAAACATAATGTTTAAGCCCCGTGCGTGCACGAGCATTATAACTAGTTCATTTATATAAGAACTTTTTATTTTTATTAATTCTTTAAATCTGATACAAATAATAAAAACCAATTTACTTAAAATATATCTTCATATGTTTCTCGTTCACACATTTAAAATGAACTATGATATATCTTGCTTAATTTATTTTTGTATTTATTGCATTTTTGTGTAGTTTGATTGTTTTTTATACCTGAGTTCTGTTCGACATTGTGAGCCGATTAATCTCAGGACAACATTTTTTCAGATAGCCCGGAGTCGGCGCATGTGAACTTCCGTGGCAAATGGGGATTAATTTTCTCCCCAGGGTTCGAACCCAAGACCTCTAAGCGCTTTCATCTTAAGAGGCTAAGTTTTTACCGCTGAGTCGTCCTCATTGATTAAGTTTTTTAGTTTGGTTGTTTTAGTTTACAGTTAGGGGGTGTTTGAGATTGGTTATTGAAAATAGATTATTCGTTTTGAAAACGGATAATCAGCTAATCGGCTGTTACAAAACGTGGTTTTTAAATATAGTGTTTGGATTTAATAATTGTTTGACTTATCTGATTATTTACTATTTAACATGCAAAATGACTAAAAAGCCATTCATAACTCATAAGTATATATGCTATAAAATTAATACTGTACTATAAAACTTGAGATACAAATTATTTATTATAACATTTTAGTAATGTTTATCACTTCAATTTCATCCAAATATCACTTCTATCTTCACACCTACCTTTTCACTCCCTCAAAACCTGTAAACAGCAAACTCATAGCCACCTCATCTCGACCATCGCCGCCATCCATCATTACCATTCTTCATCATCGTTAACCATACACTTTGATCATTTGTTGAATATGTGAAGAACACACATACACATGTAAGGATTTATTTATTTATTTATTTGACTAGCAGTAGGTAAATACCAAGTTTAACAACAAAAGCATATGGGTAATTTTGTACTTTGGGTGTAGGTGCAGATTGCGTTTTGCAAAAGTAAGGGAGGACATGCTTTTTCAAAACGGCGTTTTGATGAATTGCAAACGTAAAAAAGTGATTCTTCATGTTCCTTATCCAAACACTCACGACTAGATTATTCCTTTTTCAAATCGCAATAATCAGATAATCTGGATACAAACGCAAGGCCAAACACCCCCTTAGTGCAAATTTAAATGTATTCACCAGAGTAAAATCTATTTAGTATAAGTATATTTTAATAAGATGTTAGTTTGCACTATTATACATTTAATTAAAAGTCAGCACAATGTCATAAATGCTGCATTTAATGTCGGGTCTCCGACAGGTTGACCCGTCGGCGAGGTAGTCGGAACCGGTCGTTGACCCGGGTCCAACCCGATTCTTTTTTTTAAAACTGATTCGAGTTAAAAACTGATTCTTGCCATCCACTTAGTTGAGAATCAGTTCAGGAAGTGGAGTTGTGGTTGATGGTGTGAAAAGTATCGGTCAAGTGGGTGCCTAACAAGTGGTTGATGAAACTCTTAAGAGAAATGAAAATATGGTAAGTTCTTCTAACCTTCAAGATTAGCGTCTTAAAGTTATGTTATCTATATTAAATAAAGTTTAAGAAGTGTATTTTATCAATTTGATAGTGATGAATGAAAGTCGAAGCTAAGTGGGTACTTTAATACAATATCTTCGAGTACGTTTAAGACAACCGGTGCGGGAGAACAAGAGCCACATAATATTGGTAAGTCGGCTTTAAAAAAAATTAGACCGTCTTTTATTTGTTTGTATGATGTAGTGACAGCTTTTGGGTTGATGTTTGTTAGAGCTTCAAAGGAAAACTGTTTTTTAGCATGTACTGGTATAATTAGCTATGAATTTGGGTCTATTAAAATACTTGAATGTGCGTACGTGCTTTGAAACAAGAAGTAGTACATAAGGCAAACAAACGTTATTTCTGGTGACATTAATATGTGGAGACACGTAAAAAAACGTTATTTTTGAGCAAATTAGTATGTTGTTTCCAAACACTGATTCCCAACATTAAATATGCAGACGCTTAACCGGATCTTCATCATAAACGCTATTTCATGGTTTAAGGTGCTATGGAATGTGGTTCAGTCGTTTCTTGAACCCAAAGGAAAGTCCATGATCCTGCATACATCATCGTCAGAGCCGGCCCTGGTACCGGGCGAGGTGGGCGACGGCCCAGGGCATCAAAGTTTGAATGGGCATCAAATTTTAAGTCTATGTTGCATTGGTTAATAGAAAAATACAAAAGATTGGATTTTAAGGTTTCGATGGAGAACAAAGCTTAAGGAAGAAGATGATGGCTTTTAGAGAGAGACAAACAAAGTTTTATTTCTACAAACAAACAAATGTATTCAAATTCTTGCTACAATTTTTATTTTTATCATTTCTAGAAAAAGACAAGTATTTTTAACTATCTATGTCATGTATATTTTTTTTTACGCGGCATCGGTTCAAAGATTTATTTTGTGTTTATTACTAGTTTTTTATATGTTAATATTTTGAAGTATATGTATTTATTTTACTTCATATAAGATATGCTTGTATTTAAATATGACAAGTTTTTTGTTATTGATTTTCAATTTTTTTTATTTTTAATTTTAAATATTCTTGTTTGTGTTATATAATACTTTGAAGTAAAATATACGAGTATATTGGTTTTTAAATGTATTTTCAATGTTATAGTTTTCATCAAGTGTTATATAACATAAACTTTAGGAGACTATTATTTTAAGACAAAGGGAGTAATTTCTTTGTTTGAATAAAAAAATTTCTTTTGTTGATATAATGTACTTGAGATTTGAGTTATCTCCTTTTATTGTAACATTTTAATTTAATTAGTTATTAGATGGAAGTTGTTGTCGGATAAATCGCCTAGCTTATCTAAGTTTTAAACCCTTACGAGATAGTATCCTGTTTGCCTACAAAGGGCATTTTTCGGCTGTCTCGCCGAGGGTAGCATGAAAGTCAGGACCGGCCCTGATCATCGTTGCAGTAGTTCTTTTCGTCGCGGGCGCCTTTAATAAGGTGAAGATTCCTCATTTCTTTCTTTTATAGCGTTCCGTTTTCATTCACATATATATCATAGTGATGGTTATCTGCTGTATAAAAACACGACAATTTGTTTTTGTTAAATCTTATCGTCGTTTGAGGAGGCATATCACATGTGTTCTTTCAAGTGATTATGTGATTGGAATAGCGAAAACTAGATAATCATTTATATGGGTTGTAGAATATACTGTTTGGATGTGCCGTTGTTTTTGAAGTTATAGTTAAATATTTGATTGTTTTGAAATTTTTGACAAAGTTAAGGATTTACGTGTAAAACAACGACAGTAACAGTAACTGATTATTAGATTATCGATTTCAAAACATAATGCTTGACGACCCATTGAAGGTTAAGCTTCATGAAGGTGTTTTTTACTATCTGAATACTAGGAACACCTATTGACTCTAACATGTGCCTAAATCCGCTCGAAAACATAGAGTTTACAAAATTATGGTCTTTCTTTTAACTACCTAAAAGTTACATGCCTATTCACAATTTGCACACTTAATACACACCTTCTAATCTTATTATTTCTACTTTATGAATTTACAAGTCGCAAGCCATGATATGCAGGGTGCCGATGTCCATAATTGTCGAAACGAGAATGGACATTGGTGTTGCTATTTCTCTCTTTTTGCTGTTAGAGCTTCTCTTCAGGTTAGTCCACACACCCACATAGTATTTTTAGCGTAAATCTCAGAATTTATTTGTAGTTTGAAATTTGGCCACAGAAAATTAGAGTGGGATTGATTATTTCTGATGCCACTAAATCATAATTACATAAAATAAAATCTTAACTGTTTGGCTCGGCCTGGACAGAATAAAACTAACGCACCGAGTGAGTTCGTCTGCAATGTACCTGTCGCATTCTTTTAACTCAACTAATTATAAGATGAACACACATGTGTGTATGTGTATAGATCTGATCAATCGTCTAAGATTTTTATTGCGACTTTTCTTTGGGGAATTGATACCTCGCGTCACCATTACTGCCTTTCGGTGTCTGGGTAAGCCATTTATGTATAAACCTGGGTACGTGTTTTTTTATTTGTCTATTTCCTGTACTCAGATGCAATATTTTTGTAGGTTTGTGTACACAATAAGAAACACTAGCTAACAAAGATGATCAGGAGGTCGGGGAGGATTGAACAAGAACTTAGCCATATTATTGATGAGAGAAAAAGGTAAGATGTGTATGTGTTTTAGAGAGAGAAAGAACACACACACACACTTAATGAGAAAATACAATAATGAATCAACACCCCTCCATGGAAGTATGGAGGAGGTATTTATAGTCTAAACACAACTAAACTATCCTCAATAGTCTAATCTAGTCCCTGCGTGTTTGGCTATTTTATCAACTAATGTAATTCCGTATTAGTTAACATATTTTAAGGCTAACAATCTTCCCCCAATATGTGGACATACGGAATTACTTACAATGTTCCTATCAGGTACAATTACAACACAATAAAATGACATCTAAGGCGCTTTCAATGCTGAAGATGACGTCTTTGTCTTCTAGTCTTGATACTTGTACTCCAGCTTGAATCTTCAGTGTCTTTAATTGTACAGGAACCATTGTAGTATGCATGAGTTGGATCAACTTCCCCCCAATTCATGCAGCATGTCTTGAAAAGCTTTATTCTTAGACTTCTTTTTGGCGAAGTTTCTGAATCAGTTTCTCCCCAAACCAGCATCCCTATCTTGAGCAGATTCTGAAACTTTGATGTAGCTAGAAAAAACTTCTATTTGACATTTACGTGCACAACAGAATTTTGTAGAAGTAGAAAACCACATCAAATACTACTGCTACTTGTCATTAGGTCTTGGTGAATATTCGTTCGGGGGTACATGCGAGAAATCAGCAACAGTTCTTCTCACGTATGCAATATACTTCACAAACCATACTAAGTAAAGTAGTCTACACTACTTCCCCCTGGAAGTTGATATGGTAACATCAAAGTCAACTAAGTCCCGGATGTACACATTTCCCCCCATGATGGTTGCGAACTCTCGGAAGCATCATTGTCGTGTACGTCCATATACTGGAGAAGTTCTTGTCATAAGCAACAATCTTGAAAAGTTATGAAAGACATTGAAGAACTTTGAAGGATTTTGCATAGACTGTGAAGTACCATTGATGTTCTGTAGCTTCAATTATCCCGTGAGAATTGCTGATTACATCTCAACCTTTAAACTCTCTGGCTAACTTACCAACCTCGTATTCCGTCGGCTATTGTTGTGACCACTTAGTGAAGTAAACCCGATATACCAAACTTAAAAATGAAGTAGAATCCTCCAAATTTGTTACTTAATCTTGCACTGTTGTTGATTGAAGAACGGTGCAAGATTAAATCTATAAGTACTCTATACTCAACTAGAAAAGTATAAAAAGTACAACACCTCTTGAAATTATTCATATCGACATCTGCGTGTGACACTGAGTACTACAATGTAACTCCTTTAAGTGATAGCTATAACCCGTAAGCATTACAATGTAACTCCTTACATCAAGAAATAACTAGATAATCCAAGTCTCAATCATAACTGTATACGTTTAAGCAAGTCATCAATCGATAGATTGTGTTTGAAGAAAAGGGGTAGAAAATAAAAAGAAGTCTCGATGATGAAATAAGTAGACGCCTTCGTAAAACCCACTTCAATCTCATATAAGGGATACCAAATCAACTTCGTGATCACTTGTCATTAAAATCCGAATCTTTAGCCGTTTTGACGTTTTAGTGAATCTTATTCGGATCGTTTTTAGTGTTATATATCGTGTTTGTTGTGTTGTTGAAATCAATTAACGTTCACGAGATTTTACAATTCTATGACTTAAACCGTAAAAAGAATCGACTTTTACGGGATTTTACTAAATCAAGAAAAAACCGTGAATAAAAAAATTAATTGTGGTTGAAATCGTTGTTGAAATTGAAGTACGTGAGCTTTTGTAACGATTAATGACCTTAAAACGATGACCGGTGCACAAACTTTGAGCTTGAAATGATTAACGGTTGATTAAAACTCAAATAGGGACTAACGGTGCACAAACGATTCACTTTTGAGGACTAACGGGCTGAATTATAAGAATAAGGACTAACGGTGTAAAACTGTTTCAAGTATGAGGGTTAACAAGCTAACAAAGGACGAATGATGAAATGTCTTGAAATCCAAGGGCCTAAGTTGCTAATTTTGAAATAAGTTTGAATTATATTATTACGTCCTACCCAAGTCAATTACCTATCAAGACCATATTTACGACCCATATTTTCTTAGTTTACAAAAATAAACCCTGACACTCTTTTCCGAATGATGCATTTTATTTCTTCACATGCGCCACCAATGCGCAGTGTATAACTTGTATTTTCATGCCTTTCCATGACTTTCCATATTATATTAAGAGCTTTGCTAGAACCACAAAATTTTTACAAAAAAACATCCACAAAATGATATGGTTGTATGTTATTGGTGTTTATCAATCTCATATTCTCTCTTTTCTTTTTTATTCATCAATCATATGTTACCAACTCAATTTTGTGGATATTTCTTTGTAAACATTTTGTGATTCTAGCAAAACTCTTATATTAAATAACACTTATCTTCCCGATGTGTCATGGTCACTGTATAATAAATGTAACAATTTTAAGTTTGTTGATTTACGAAAAATAAAAAGGGTTTTTCTAATGGGGCACATGGCACATGGTAAGGTGGGGACACAGGCTGTGTGTCACAGCCTGATTGGCCAACAATTATTGTTATTAATTATTATCAGGACCAAGGCTGTGACACACAGCCCGATGTCCCCACCTTAACATGTGCCCAGGGGCACATGTTAGAAAAACCCAAATAAAAAAGGGGTTGATTTACACTCGTCATATTTACATGTGTTTATGATGCACTTATGAGTCGTTGATTTAAAAAGTGCATGTCTTTAGTCAAATTTCCTAGTTCACCTTTTGATTTTAGAGTTGTAAATGAAAGTGAACAGAAACGCATCACATATTTTGTTTTATGCTAAGATTTTGCTTTAAGGCGCGTTTTTGATTTATAGTAAAACTAAACGCATCATCTTTTTGTTTTATGTAAACATTTTTATTTATAGCGCGTTTTAGATTATAAACGCATCACTTTTTCGTTTTTATGCAAGATTTTTTCTTAGGGCGCGTTTTTTATTTGTAGTAAATATAAACGCATCACTTTTTTGTTTTTATGTGTTTATATTTATTTATGGCACGTTTTCAAATCTAAAACGCATCACTTTTTAGTTTTTACAAACATTGTTTAGTTTTGGCGCGTTTGTGATTTGTAATTAAATAGAAACGCATCACTTTTATGTTTTTATGTCACATTGTTTAGTTTTGGCGCATTAGTGATTTGGAATTTTACTCATGGCGCGCTTTGGTTTTGGAATTAAATATAAAACACATCACTTTTTGTTATTATGTTAAGAATTTTAGTTTGGGGCGCGTTTCATTCGATTTAAATAGAAAATGTACAACTTTAGGACGTCGCGTTTTGAAAATAAAAACTCACCATAACTTTATTTTTGTTATTAACGGCGCGTTTCAAATAAATTAGTGTGTTTTTTAGATTTTTTTTGGCGCGTATAATATATTAAACGCATGGTTTTGAACGTGGATAAACATTGTTCGTTGATTTATCTAATCCGATGGACTAAATTCTTTAGACCATTTTTGTAAATTAGAAACGCGCCGGCTATTTTGGAAAAAGTATCTTAGAAACGGTTCATTTCAGTAATTTCCTCTTTTACTTTTCTTCTTCGTGTGAAAATTTACCAAAAATGAAACGTAAGTATTTTAGCTCTTGCGGAATGATACGATTATCGTCGGTAAAAAGAAAATACACCACGTTGATCGAAAAAGGATCACGATCACAATGGTATAGATTATAAGTCCCGTGATGAACCGTCACACGAAACCGTAAAATCCGAAAATGACTTATTACGAGTTGTTCGGTTCCCCCCCCCACCCCCCCCCCCCCCCCCCCCCCCCCCCCCCCCCCCCCCCCCCCCCCCCACCCCCCCCCCCCCACCCCCCCCCCCCCCCCCCCCCCCCCCCCCCCCACCCCCCCCCCCCCCCCCCCTCCCCCCTCCCCCCCCCCCCCCAAAACACCCCCCACCACCCCCCCCACCCCCCCCACACCCCCCCCCCCACCCACCCCCCCCCCCCCGCCCCCCCCCCCCCCCCCCCCACCCCATCCCCACCCCCCCCCCCCCACCCCCCCCCCCCCCCCCCCCCCCCCCCCCCCCCCCCCCCCACCCCCCCCCCCTCCCCCCCCCCCCTCCCTCCCCCCCCCCCCACCCCCCCCCCACCCCCCCACCACCCACCCCACCACCCCTCCACCAACCCCCCCCCCCCCCCCCCCCCCCCCCCCCCTCCCCCCCCCCCCCCCCCCCCCCCCCCTCCCCCCCCCCACCCCCCCCCACCCCCCCACCCCCCCCACACCCCCCCCACCCCCCCCCCTACCCCCCCCTCCCACCCCCCCCCCCCCCCCCCCCCCCCCCCCCCCCCCCCACCCCCAACCCCCCCCCGTAAAATCCGAAAATGACTTATTACGAGTTGTTCGGTTCACTGATGAAACACGTTGTTCGGTTCCAAATGGTTTTCGTTGTTCAGTTCCAAATGGGAAGCCAAGTTGTTCGGTTCCAAAGAAAGACGGGTTGTTCGGTCTTTAAAGGAAATAAGTTGTTCGGTCTACAAAGGTGTTGAGTTGTTCGGTTCGTAAAGCTTGAAAGTTGTTCGGTTCCTCTTGAGCTTGAGTTGTTCGGTTTGCAAGGTTGTTCGGTGTACTATCTTCTTTGTCTTCAACGTTTATGCAAAAGTCCAAACCGTACGTCCTTGGTGCGCTTAAAACCGTGTATTAACATAACAAACCCATACTTGGTTCCTATAAAAATCAACATTTTTATGTGGCGTGCGCGGCGTGATTGTCTCCCAACTAGATCCAATTTAATTCGGAAAGGTGTTGCTCTTGAGTCGGTTTCATGTCCGCTTTGCATCGCTGACGAAGAAACTAATTCACATATTCTGTTTAGGTGTACTTTGTCTAAGGATATTCTTCGACGGATATGTAGATGGTGGAACTTAGATTGGCATTGTTGGTCTTCATTTTCGGAGTGGAATACTTGGTTCTTATCTATTCGGCTCCCCATCAAAGTTAAAAGTTTATTGGAAGGAGTGTTTTATGTGGCTTGGTGGTCGATTTGGGGGATGCGGAATCAGACTATTTTCGATGCCACTCCTCCTGTTCGCGCTTCATTGTTCGACGACATCGTGTCCTTATCTTTTCATTGGTGTTATTATAGATGTAGAAGGGTTTTCTCTTGGAACGATTGGTATAAAAACCCTTATTTGATTTCTTTGTAGTTTTTTCTAGCGCCTTGCTAGTTTAATAAAATTTCGCCGTTAAAAAAAAACATAACAAACCCATACGTAAGCTTACAAAATAAGCTCGTTTACACCAGAAATAAGCCACTAAAAGCACTACAAATAAGCTCTTTTAAGTTCGAAGATAAGCAGTTTGTAACAATTTGTAACAAATAAGAAAGAAGAGAAATAAAAAGAAACTCGAATCAAGGAGTAAACGGTTTGTAACACAGATGACAATTCTTACTTTGTCAAAAATGACAAATAAGCTACGTTATTAAAAATGACTAAAAAATGACACTAAAAAATGACACAAACCAAAAAATGACAAACTAAAAAAGTAAGCAAGAAATATTTGAGCTTTTTATTTAGAAAGCACGATTAGAAAGAAAAGAAACAAAAATAAGCCGAGACACAATATGCATACAATAAGCTCAAAACAATCACAACGAAACACTAAAGCAACCACAAACACAACACACACGAATACAATACACCCCCGGTTAGCTCTTGATACCAATTGTACACAATAAGAAACACTAGCTAACAAAGATGATCCGGAGGTCGGGGAAGATTGAACAAGAACTTAGTCATATTATTGATGAGAGAAAAAGGTAAGATGTGTATGTGTTTTAGAGAGAGAAAGAACACACACGCACACACACCTAATAAGAAAATACAATAATGAATCCTCACCCTTCAATGAAAGTATGGAGGAGGTATTTATAGTCCAAACACAACTAAACTATACTCAATAGTCTAATCTAGTCTCTGCGTGTTTGGCTATTTTATCAACTAATGTAATTCCGTATTAGTCAACATATTTCAAGGCTAACAGTTTGCGTTGCTCTTCACAAAAAGTAATAGTTAGAAAAAATGCGTATAAGTTTGTTGTTTGTTATAATACTAAGGAGAAATTGAAACATAGCTAGCCAACCCGACCAGACACTAAGCCATTTGACCCCTTTCAAAATCGTTCCTGTTTTAAAAAGGTCACACAGTTTTCCTCACAAATATCAGAATTTATCTTCTTTGTTGTAATTTCTTTCATGTTGCATAGCGCTGTATGCAACATGTTTGGATAACCTTACTTTCAAAGAGTTTATAGTCTTGAATCATACTTTGGGGGTGTTTGGATAATGTGTTCACTGATTATCATTTTAGTATATCATTCTGTTTACTAATATAACTTGAAATGATTATAATATAAATAACGTATACTTATTTCTATCTTTTTTCGTACTTCTTGACAGGAATTATACTTTGTACAAAGACAAAGCATGCAAAACCTCGAATTACTACACCAACAATTGTGGCTAACAGGTTAGGGAATAAATTTTTTCTTCACAAATTTGTGTGTTTAGTCATATCGCCGTCTTGCTAAAAAAATTTCTCCGTGGGCAGAAAATCTGAAAGTGAGATCGACAAGGTTAGAAAAATGTCAAAAGGTTTACGGGGCACTATCACATGGAGCTATAAATTATGATGAGGTAAATCTTTCATGGCAAATTTGTTCCTTTTATCTCCCTTCTGTGATATGCATGAATTGTCTATTTCATCGCATATGCAACTTTTTTTAGTCTTGGATATTCAATTTTTGGTAAGTTTTTTTCTCAAAATAACAATAAGTAAGGGGGTGTTTGGATTAGACTTTTTTCTTATGGGTTTATTTGAATTTGGAAGCAATCACTAGCACAATCTTTCAGACTTATGAGTTTATCAAGTTAATAATGTACACCTAAGCTCAAATAATAGTTGATAAGCAAAAAAAAGAGTTTATGAGATTTTTCAAACTCAAAGAAGCTCATAAATGATAAGCCTTAAATGAGCTTATCCAAACACCCCCTTTGTCTCGATTAATAGGTGTTTTATTTTGGTCCAATACCTACCTGAAACACAAACATGCATTTTGCAAAAAAAAAAACAAAAAAGCACATCAAAAAAGGGACAATATAAGAGGCCTTCATACAAATTATCTAGACTACGCTGAAAATCAAAAAAATAAAAATTCTCTAAATAATACAAAAGTAAAGAATGCCACTGTTTAATCATGTAAAACAGGTAAAAACTTCCTTCAAGTGATGATATTATAATTTATAAACTCCTATGAAATGAAATCTATATGGAATCATCCTAGAAAAATCGATACCAGAACCAACATGGATAGCATGTGTTATTTTACTGAATTTATCGAGTCATTATCATATGATAAAGGAAACAAAAGTCCAGGCAAGGCCTGCAAGGGCATGATGCAGATCATCACAACTAAATGCACTAAGCATAAATCTCTCATTTCATGTTGCATGTTGTCATTGATGAACCAATTAGCAAATCTAAGTCTCCTGGAATAACTTAAGGATTATATGTTGCTTCTCCTTAAAAAAAACTAAGCAAAACAATGGACCAGCAAGTTTGCTATTACTTATCATAATCAGAACATTATTTCCAAAATGGATAGCATCTGCAGCAATTCTCTTTCGACTGTACGTGACATGGCAACCAATCCATGATTGTATAAAAATCATAAGTAGAAAGATTGGCAAACACTAAGTCTTATGTTCAGGCAGTGCTTGCCTTAAATCTTCTCAAACATCTAATTACGCACAACAATTCTTATGCTAAAAAACAACTCCTTTAGTTTTTATAATTTGAATAGAGGTATGGTAATCTTCTCATAAATTTTTAGTTTTTACAGTTTCAATGGTTTAGAGGATATGGTAATCTCCTTATATATTTATAGGGTGTTTCGGTGACAAGGCATGGGCCGCTTAGGAGGACAAGGCATGGAGCGTTTGGAATGAGAAAGCATTGGCCGTTCAGGAGGAGAAAACATCAGCGACGAATAGGAGAAGGCATGGGATGACAGGGAGGAGAAGGCACAGGATATTTCGAAATCACAAAAAACATAAAACCCCGCGCTCCGCAGCGAAGTGCGGGTTAAAAACCTAGTTTTAGTGATAAATCAGAATCACAAGATTAGAGATGCTTTATTGCTCGAATAACATAAGGTCCTCCTACAACAACACCTTTCAATATAAAATAACTTATACACACAAGTCTTAGTGCTCGTTTAGTTTGTAGATGTGTTTAGGAATTAGGATTAAGATTAGCATTAGGATTTGGATTTAGCTTTAAGTTTAGATTTGAATTTAATATTGTATAATATTTGAATTAAATGAAGAGAGAGAAAAATACAATAAAATAATGTATTATTTAGTTTATAACTGAATATAATTCATAAATTTAAAATTGTTATTATGGTAAAATGAGAACAAAATAAAATAATGAGTGGTGAATGTAGATATTTTATTATGGTAAAATATACATCCCCAAATCCTAACCCTACCCCCTTAAACCAAATGCACCCTTATTATTTTAAAGCATATTCAAAGGCACGTTGTAGAGCATCTACAACCATTTCGATCTCGATATGATGATTTTGAAGATACATACAATCATTGGGTTAAAAGCAAATATGTTGAAGAATTTGAATCAGGGTGGGAGAAGTTAAAAGAGAAATATCACATAGAAGATGATAGTTGGTTGGGAAACATGTTAAAGTTGTGTCATCATTGGGTAAAAGCATATCTCAAAGATACATTTTTTGGTGGCATGACAACCAGCGAAAGGAGTGAAAGTATACATTCGTTTTTTGATGGTTTTGTCAACGCTACGACCATGTTAAATGAGGTTGTAGTCCAGTATGACAAAGCCGTGAGTTCTCGAAGAAGTGCAAAAAAAGACCAAGATTTTAGAACTTTGAATTTAAAGCCCACATTATATAGTAATCATCTGATTGAAGAAATGGCGGCAACATGTTATACGTGGAATATTTATGCTATATTTAAGAAAGAGTGGAAGGCTAGTTTTGATTGTGGTCATGAAATATTAAGCGCAGATGGTGTTAAGGTTATATACCGTGTCGGGTTTTTGAAAGGTTATAAAGAAATTGGAAAACCGTTGAATACAATGTTACTTCGGACATTTTTGTTACTTGTTCGTGTGCAAGGTTTGAGACTTTTGGAATCTTGTGCAAACATATTCTCTACATCATGAGACGAGAGTCTTTAACAACCATTACATGATACCAAGGTGGACTATGAAGGCAACATATAAGGTGGGAGGTATTGAAACCCGATGGCGAGATAAAAATGATATTGCTACAAAAGAAGTTACATTATTAACTATATGGTCCATTCGAGCAAAATTCAACAAAATAGTACAAGATGGACGAGATTCCCTCGATGACATTAATAAAATTGATGCGGTTCTTAATGTTCGTTTAGAAGAACAAAGTAGAAGAAAGAAGACTAGCGTCAAGTTAAACACTAATATCGATGATGATATACCATCTACGCAACAAGAGAACATATCACAACAACGCCTTTAAAAAAAAGAACATGCCACAACATCTATTAGTTTCTAATCTCGTTGTTCGAGTGAAGATAAAAGGTCGCCCAAAACGTGCTATAAGAGTAAAGCCTGGTTTGGAGGTCTCTTTGGACTTGAAGAAAAAAATTCTTGTAGTTATTGTCGAAAAAAGGTCATAACATCATTAGATGTCCAAAGAAAAAGGTTTGTTTATGCTTCATACTCAACATTGTATCTTTTGGGTTTTAATTCTCTTATTTGTATTGTTTTACTATTTCAGAAGGATGATGAAAAAAAGAGCGATTGAACAAGGTGAAGCTAAAAATTAAGTAAAGAGTATGTGGAGCTATTTGAGAATGACGATGAAAAAAAAAATGATCGAAGAAGCGTATTTCGAGCTATTTGTTTATTTTGATGCGCTGTTGTTATTTGTTACAAATTTAAACAAATTGTTTTGAACTTGTATATTTGCAGCATGTTTAAACAAGCATTCCCAAATGCCCTCTTGTTTTGTTACCGTCGTTTGTTACATATTTAAACAAGTTATTTTGAACTTGTGTATTTGCAACATGTTTAAACAAGCATTCCCAAACACCCTTTTGTTATAAGGCCTATTTGTGAAATTTCTTGTTTCATGTGCAATAATTTTTTGATGGCCTGCAATTTGTTTGGTCTACAATTGTGTGTGTGTGCAGGTTGAGGCAACTGCCTTGTTTGGTCTTTAATGTCGGAATGAATCTAAGTGTCAAAACTAGATTTTTGCTGTCACAGTGGGTTATACGGGTCAAATCTGGATGATCAAAACTGGATTTTTAATGGGTCAAAACTGGATTTTTTAACGGGTCAAAACTAGATTTTTGCTGTCATAGTGGGTTATACAGGTCAAAACGGGTCAAAACTGGATTTTTGTGTGATTGGTGTTTTTAATAAGTGCTATGGTGGGCCTGTAGATACTGTCTTTGGTCATTTGGCTAGAAATATGGTGGGGCTTGGCTTCATTTTTTAGTTTTTTTTCATTGGGCAAGTGGTATTGGGGACATGTTTCGTTAGGCTCATTTGGTTAAGTGAGACTAAAAGAACAATAGTGGCACATATACTGACTTAATCTTTGACATGTTTTAAGGTATTTGGTATTTCAAAGTAACTATATGATGTGGAATGATGAAAACTAGAAAAAGAGTTGCAAGAAAACGGGTCGTATAGTTATTGCTTGGATGTGCTTTTATATATGTTTCAAGTTGTGAAATATTGAGATAATCACTTGTTAGTTTTTGGAAAATTATGATTTGTTGCAACTAATTATAAACATTATAACAGATTATTGAGACTGGATTATGTAATGGGTCAAAACTGGATTTTTTAACGGGTCATAACTGGATTTTTGCTGTCATAGTAGGTTATAAGGGTCAAAACTAGATTATTAAGATTGAAGCTTATTAGGATTGGATTTGTACTGATATAACTGAGTATCGTTATGGCGAAGTTGTTTTACAAACACTTTCGTTACAATTTGCCAAACACCCCTTTACGTAGATGTATTTCTTTGCTACTTAATTCACTATTGGTCAAGTGGTAAAAGAAACTTCCACATCACCCTTTGTAAAAGATATGATATAGTGAGAATCTGTTAGGTTCTTCAGTTTCTAAAACGTAAGTTTTTCTTCCACCATACATTTTATGTGTTTTAAGTCTCTAACTAATGCGAGTCAATGAACTTGCAGGTTGTCAATCAAAAGAATAAAGGGTATGGACTTGTAGCTGACATATGGAGCCTTGGTTACATTGTCTTGGAGATGTTGACACGTCGGATTCCTTATTCCCCAATGAAATGTGTACGTAGATTTTCTTTACTATTAAATGTGTGCACATCCTGTTTTGCTTTAAGCCTTTAAACAAACAAAATTGTTCACCTTATTTGATCTAGCATCTGCTAAAGTGTATGGTTAAAGCCTGGTGATTTCTTTGTTTTTTTATTATTGTCACTCTAGTTATCATGAATTAAAATTAGGAAATCTGGTTGTTACTTCGAATATGTTATTTAACAGCATATCATTGTTGCAATGAACAGATGGCTGCGTTATTTAGATTAACAAGACACCATGACACCAGGATCAATGGTTCAATGATGATGGATGTAATTTTGTTGACAACATCTCGTGAGCTAAAAAGGATTAATAACACGCTTGTGGACACGAAGCTGGAATCTGTCCCATGTTTTGTAAAAGATGGAAATGGGATGTGTTTGAAAAAGGTGTAATTGTCATGTTTATAAAAGTGGTGTTTATTTTTTGTCAATAAAAAGTAGGCAATTGCCTACATGTTAAAGCAGACAAGATTTTCCCTTTTATTATTTATACAAGTTTTTCTTGGTTCAACTTATAATGTTTGATCCCACTTAATTATATACCAATTCACTTTTTTTTTCAAAACTAAATCTCTTAAACAGTTAATCGTTAAGCGAAAAAAAATCATCGCAACGAACACATAATAATCTTTCTATATAGATGCATTTTGATATAATTTTGACAAACCATTTTATATCGCTTTTGATTGTTTTTAAATATAACATTTCATATAAGTTTGTGTTTTAAATTTTTGTTTATCTATACTTTCAAAATATTTTTTTTGAATTATGATATATTTATAAAAAATAAAATCTATGATTTTTAAACCAAAACTTTTACGAGTCATTTTGTTGTCCAAGAAAAAACGGTGAAACTTTTTAAATATTGTAGAAAGAATCATGTTTATTTTATTTACATGTTTAAATATTCGAATTGTCAAATTAGTGGTTAATCACATAGAATTTCTCATGCAAGTTTCATTAACTAAAAAAGAAAAAACATGAAAAAACGATCAAAAAAAGTTTGTCGAAAATATATCAAAAGTGCATGTCTTTTGAAAGATCATAAAATGGTCATCGTGATGGGTGCAATTTGTTTCGCTTAACGATTAACGGTTTAAAAGATATTAGTTTTTGAAAACAAATTACAATACCGTGAAACAGAGGCATGAGAGTGGTGCAAATAACCAAATCTATTATGATTTAGCGTGTAAAGAGTATCGTGCTATTTACGGTGCGAACTTAACACTGACTGGATGCTGGAAGATATTGAAGGACCACTCCAAATGGAAATCGGTAGAAACGCCAAAGTATTTAAAGGATTGTAAATCATGTGCTTCGAAAAATTTGAGGACATCAGTAACCACCTCAAACGACACTTAAGACTCAACACATATCAGTTTGGATCTGAACGACGAAGCAGATAATTTAGAGAATGTAAAGGGCCATGAGGTTCGACCTATGAGACGAGACAAGTCAAAGAACAAAGCGTCATCCTTCACTTCTCGTTCAGAATCTTC
The DNA here is from genome assembly GCA_026074375.1 of Tanacetum coccineum. Taxonomy (NCBI): domain Eukaryota; kingdom Viridiplantae; phylum Streptophyta; class Magnoliopsida; order Asterales; family Asteraceae; genus Tanacetum; species Tanacetum coccineum. The sequence goes on from BQNB010001019.1 coordinate 128,614, forward strand.
AGTTGCTGGTGAAGCCGGTCTTGTTGAAGTGTTTCTTAATAAATGGAAAAACATCGCCTCATCGTTATTTACCCAAAGGCATGAATCTTCATATGAATATTTAAGAATAAAGGAGCGGGAATTGGAACTAAAAGATCTGAGGCGTAGGGAGCAAGCGGAATTTGAGAGACTAATGCTTGCACAAGAGGAAATAACAGAACAAATAAGGCTTGCACAACAGATGGAACTTGATGAACAAAGGCTTGCACACTGTTAGAGTTAGTAATAAGGGCCAAACCCATTAGTTAACTTAGCTTAGCCTTCAAGCTAAGTAAGGCTTATTTATACTCCTACAGTTTTAGTCTTTTATTATCAAGTTAATACAATGTAATCTTATTGTTCATTATCACTTCCCCCAACTCTTTTTACATGGTATCAGAACAATGTAATCGTTTTGTTCATTATCACTCCCCCCAACTCTTTTTACATGGTATCAGAGCTTGGATAAATAAATTAACATTAGGGTTTAGTTACAATTAGGGTTTTGATTATAGTTTTGAAGAAGGTACCTTGAGATACCTAATCAGTTTTGAGAGCACCCCGTTAGAGTGCGTTTTAGATCTCACATCCCATACTCGAACTCAATTAATTCTGAATTGCAAAACCCTCAAATCCCGTTGCCGGAAACCCACCCACACACCGCCGCCTTTCCTCACGCGCCAGCGTGTGAGCTCAAATCTAGTGGTTTTAGCTGGAGATATTTTCCAAATCTCTTTTTCGTTGTGATTCTGACCAGAACCTCGGTAAGATCTTGTCGGATCTGTCAGGTTTTTTGTTTCAATTTTGTTAGGGTTCTTTGGTTTTGGTTCCGATTTGAAGGACGGTATTGACTATTAATTTTTGAATTTTATGACTGAATATTGGTTAATAGTTACGAGGGTTCTGATTATTGGTTATAAATAATTTTGAGGTTGGTATTGTTGCTGATTTCGTATTATGATTATGGATTTTCAATATTGAAGATTTAATGTTCGATACAGTAAGATCGATTTTGTTTAATGATAGTTTTGAGTTTGGTCCCCGGTGAGACCATTTTATTTTGGTTACGTTCTTACGGATGGTTGGATTTGAAATAAATTTTAGTTAGTCGAGACCGGTTGGTTGCTTCGTTTTTAGATATTATGGTTGGTTGAGACCCTAACATGTCTGTTCCGATTGCTTCGTATTTTATAGTTAGATGAGACCTGTTCTGACGTTGTTGTTTCAGGTTGCTTCGTTTTCTGGATTTTAGTTAGTTGAGACCTCACTTCAGGTTGCTTCGTTTTTGGGATTTTTTGGTTAGTTGGGACATGTATTGACAGGTTGCTTCGTCATTTGGAAATTTTGTTAGTTGAGACTGTCACACCCCGCCAAGGCGGAATCACAACACAAGGCGTCAAAATAAAGAAAACTAAAAATGACATTCAATAAACTTCAAGATCCAAAGCGTGTTATGACAATGCCCAAAACAAAAATCCAACATATAATGCATGAAGAACAAAACATGACAAGTTCAATTGAAAAAAAATAGATAAATCATAGACTCCGCATGCAAGCCTATGGTCCAGCTAACTCCTCTTTCTAACTCTTTATACGTTTTGCTCACCTGAAAATGATGCTAAAAACGTCAACATAATTGTTGGTGAGAGTTACAGGTTTAAGACTCACTTATGACACCGCGATCAACAAAACAACATTTACGAACATATATGCTTGGATATTCTATCACAAAATAAATTCACATATATCTGGGGTGGATCGTACCCCTCTGTCACACAATATCTCCGTGCAAGACTGACCCACTTGACTAGCTAAGTCCGTTCGGGTCTCACACAAGGTCATGTCATTCTCATATACACATGTCTTACCACAATTCATATCACATAGCAATAGCACATATCAATCATATAGTTCGACACTTAAAAACACATATCACGATTCATAATTCAAAAACAGTTTTGCATCATTTCCATCCCAAAATATAAGTAAAAAGTGAGACTGTAAAACTCATCTGATGCAAAGCAAATTCCAATTCCTTCACTTAATCTTGCAAAGAATCTAAACAAAACAATACACACATATGTTACCATCGATTAGGTCACACACCCAAGTCGATGTAACAATCACAACTATGGATACTCTATATCATATCTTGATTCAACTCTTCTATATACACCTCATACTTGCTAACCTCAAATTACCTTACAAACTTTACTTCTCAACTTTTTTTACTCAGTTTTTATAGTCACAAGACGACTCTAAATAAAATACTTAAACACCTAATTGGTTCTTCTCCTCATATCCCATAGCTCCCCAATGAGTTGTGAGCTTCTACGATTTTTGGATAAAAATAATAGTGAGTGTAACCATTGTATAAAAATTCAATAGCACAAAGTGTCCAGAATTTGACCTGATTCGACCTTCAAAAAGTTTAGCTTGAGCAGACCCATTTAAACACTTAAAAAAATTCTACAAAATTTTAGAAAATCATAAACATCATGAACTTGCTACAGTAGCAATCCCATTAATCAAAAAGACGTTTTGATATGGTTTTTGACCTCGCAAACACAACTCAGAATCTGCCCCAAAAACGCAGTTTTGACAACGAATCTTGTTTGATTAATTTGACTAACTTCAACTCACTTTTAATTCAAGAAACCACTTGAGTTGGAAAGTAGACTCTCTGTAGTTAATTTTAGGCTCAAGAAAATCAATAAAAGCTATCCATATGACTGAGATATGGCTCTCGTAAGATGACTTAAAATTCTGCCCAGATTTCTATTCCGAATTTAGCATAATTAACCCTAATTAACTTACCTATAACCCTAATTATTAACCCTAAAATGATTTTTGATGATCAAAACCTCTTAATTACAGATTATTTACAATAACATAATCTATCCTTAATGATTGTTACGTTAAATAAAATCAATTGAATTGAAAAAGGATTTAGAAAACATTACCTTAACTCTTGAAAATTAAAACCCTAAATTTTTTTGAGTTTCCCTTTGTTTTTTGTGTTGTTCGACCGACAAAAGAGAGAGGAGAGGAGAAAAAGTAATTTTTGATTAAGTTATTATTTGTATTTATAGGCTTAGGAAAAAATAATTACCAAAAAACAAGTTGTAATCAAATTGGGATTATTTTCCTTTTTTCTTCCCTTGTTCGGCCGATCCACAAAACCACCCTTTTAATTATATATATTTTTCTTTTATTTATTTATTATACATTTACTTTAATTCTGAGTAAAAACCTTTAATTATTTTGCTAAACCTTAAATTTTCTAACTATTTTTCAAACTAACCTTCGATTTTAACTATTTTAAAAAATAGAAAGTACTCTACAATCTATAAAATACTAAACTAATATATATAATATGAATTACATATATATAGTACGTACACAGAATATTACGTACACGACGTTTATAACTACGCTAAGCTTTCAAATGATTTCATTTCCACAAGTACCATGATTCATCACTCATGTACTTCCATCTCATACACATATAAAACACATAAAACACATAAACTGAATTATACAGGCTTTAACTAACCTGCTAAAATATCATTTGTCACAGTATCCCCTCCTTTAGGAAATCTCATCCCGAGATTTTAACCATTAGTCTCGACAATAACATTCTCAAACAACTGGGGATTCTTAGCCTTCATATGATCCTCACGTTCCCAGGTAAACTCTGGTCTACGCTTGGAATTCCACCGCACTTTCACAGTAGGTATTTTACTACGCTTAAGAGTTTTGACCTCACGGTCCATAATCTCTAAAGGCTCTTCTACAAAACGTAAGGTCTTATCTACCTTAATATCATCCAACGGCACATGCAAATTTGCATCAGCTAAACACCTCTTTAGATTCGACACATGAAACGTGTCATGCACACTACTCAATTCTTCAAGTAATCTCAACTTATATGCCACAAGACCAATTCTCTCGAGGATCTCGAAAGGTCCTACAAATCTTGGAGCTAACTTTCCTTTCTTTCCAAACCGCACTACACCTTTCCAAGGTGAGACTTTCAACATTACATGATCACCAACTTGAAACTCTAAAGGTTTCCTTCTATTATCTGTGTAGCTCTTCTGACGATCTCTAGCAGCTTTAAGCCTATCTCTAATCAAAACCACTTTATTAGTTGTTTCTTGCACCAACTCCAGTCCAATTAATCCGCTATCTCCTATCTCAGCCCACAATACCGGCGACCTACACTTCCTTCCACACAACGCCTCAAAAGGAGCACAACGAATGCTCGAATGATAGCTATTGTTATAGGAAAATTCAGTCAATGGCAAATGAATATTCTAACTTCCACCAAAATCAATCACACATGCTCTCAGTACATCCTCTAACGTTTGTATTGTACGCTCGCTTTGTCCATCCGTCTGAGGATGATAAGCCGTACTCATATCTAAACGAGTTCCCAATGCTTTTTGCATTGTTTTCCAAAACTTCGACGTAAAACATCCATCCTTATCAGAAATAATTGATGTTGGTACACCATGTCATGCAACAATCTCATTGATGTACAACCTTGCTAACTTTTTTATACTATAATCCTCTCGTATTGCCAAGAAATGCGCCGATTTTGTCAACCTATCAACTATGACCCAAATCGCATCATGACCACTACTTGACCTTGGCAACTTTGTTATAAAGTCCATAACTATTTTCTCCCACTTCCACTCAGGTATCTCAGGTTGTTGCAATAAACCTGACGGTCTTTGATGCTCCGCCTTCACCTTTACGCATGTCAAACACTTGCTAACATAAATAGCAATCTCCTTTTTCATACCCGGCCACCAATACATGTTTCGAAGATCATAGTACATTTTGTCTGCTCTGCGATGCACAGAGCACCTCGTCTTATGAGCTTCGTCTATGATCTTGGTTCTTACACCACCCACTAATGGAACCCATATACGATCTATATAGTGTAGGCTTTCATCCTCTCTCTTTTCCATTTGTTGGTCCGTACCATTCAATCCTTCAGCTATCACATTTTCATCCTTAAACACTTCAACTTGAGCTGCCAATATCAGTCCTTTAACTCTGGACTGAATTGTCACAGCCATCGCTCGCACTCGTCAAGGCTTCACTCTCTCCTTTCTACTTAAAGCATCAGCTACTACATTTGCTTTACCAGGATGGTACTTAATCTCACATTCATAATCACTAAACACCTCTAACCATCTCCTTTGACGCATATTCAACTCCTTTTGATCGAATATGTGTTGAAGGCTCTTATGATCTGTATAGATAACACTCTTTGTTCCGTACAAATAATGCCTCCAAATCTTTAGCGCAAACACCACCGCGCATAATTCTAAGTCGTGAGTCGTGTAGTTCTTCTCGTGACTCTTTAATTGTTTTGATGCATAGGCGATTACCTTATCCCTTTGCATAAGAACACATCCCAATCCTTGGTTTGACGCATCATAATAAACCACAAAATCTTCTAATCCATCCGGTAATGACAATATTGGTGCATTACACAAATTGCCCTTCAATGTTTGAAAAGTTTCCTCCTGCTTCTCACCCCACTCATACTTCTGATTCTTCTGAGTCAACGAAGTAAAGGGTTTAGCAATCTTGGAGAAATTCTCAATGAAACGTTTATAATATCCAGCTAATCCCAAAAATGATCTTACTTCAGATGGTGTCGTGGTGGCTTTCCAACTTTTCACCGCCTCAATCTTACTTGGGTCCATATGAATACTGTCGTGATTTACCACGTGTCCAAGAAAATGTACCTCTTGCAACCAGAACTCGCACTTAGAGAACTTCGCATACAGTTTCTCCTTCCTTAGCAAATCCAACATCAATCTCAAATGATTTTCACGATCCTCCTTCGTCTTTGAGTATATCAAGATATCGTCAACAAACACTATGACAAACTTATCCAGGTACGGTTTGCATACTCGGTTCATTAAGTCCATGAAAACTGCCGGTGCATTTGTTAATCCAAATGGCATAACCGTAAACTTAAACTACCCATATCATGTTCTGAACACGGTCTTCGAGATATCATCATCATGCACTCTCAGCTGATGATAACCAGATCGAAGGTCTATCTTAGAGAAGTAGCGCGCTCCTTGAAGTTGGTCAAATAAATCGTCGATCCTAGGGAGTGGATAACGATTCCTAGGGAATGGATAACGATTCTTGATGGTCAACTTGTTCAGTTCACGATAGTCTATGCACATGCGAAACGATCAATCCTTCTTCTTGACAAACAGAACTGGCGTTCCCCATGGTGAGTGACTTGGCCGAATAAATCCCTTGTCTTCCAACTCTTGAAGTTGCTTCGACAATTCTTGCATCTCCGAAGGCGCTAGGCGATATGGTGACTTTGCTACGGGTGTCGCTCTAGGAATCAAATCTGTACAAAACTCTACTTGTCGTTGTGGCGGTAATCCTGACAGGTCATCCGGAAATACGTCCTCGAAATCACGTATGATAGGAATATCGCTTAATGTCGGTTCATTCGCCTTTGTGCTCATTAACGTCTTTGTCTTCCCGATATTACGTTTTCCTTGAACACAAAGTACCTTACCTTCTTCTACAAGTATCCTAACTATCTTCTCGTGACACACGATCACAGCCTTTTGGTTTGACAACCAATCCATTCCTACTATCACATCAAAACTTCCTTGTCATAATGGTATCAAGTCTATAGGGAATATAAAATCTCCTAGCTCTAGTCTACAACCATAAAAAATTCTATTAACTTCTTCCTTCTTACCATTAGCTACCTCTATCACATACCCATGGTTTGCAATACTAGGTTTCTCATTTAATAGGGGCGCAAATTTAGTAGATATGAAACTAAAATCAGCACTAGAATCGAAAAGCACAGTAGCGTAGAGATTTTTTAAGGAATACGTACCTGTCACTACATTAGGATCCTGAAGAGCATCAACAGCATTCACATTGAAAGCCTTTCCCCTAGCTCGGTTCTCATTGCCTCGGGTGTTCCTATTCCCTTCCAACGCTAGCTGATTTCCATATTGATTACGTCCTTAGTTCCACTTAGGACAATTTGGACGTAAGTGATCCAAACTTCCAGACTTATAACAAGCTCTCTGCCCACCTCTTGGCCTAACTGCTCGTATTGGCTCTACATGCCTAACCGGTGTCCTACAGTCTCTGGCCATGTGACCCGGCCTTTGGCAATTGTAGCACACTATGCATGGTCCTTTTTCAGCATGAAAACCCTTACACCTAGCGCACTTTGGAAAATTTCCATTTTCTCTTCTAGGAGTAACTGCTGCTACAAACCCTCGTCCCCCTTTAGCTTTCTTTTCGTCTTTTCTAACACTTTTTGACTTACTCGCCTCATCCCTTACTTTCCTTTTCTCACCAGCCTTAGCCAAAGTACCACTGCAGACTGCCTCATCAGTCAGTATCCCAACAGTAAGAATAGCAGCTTGAATAGTAGCAGGTTGAGTGGCTTGAAGCATTCCACGAATCTGAGATGGTAACCCATTAATGTACCTTGTGACACGCTTCGCCTCAGGAGTTACCAAATGTGGAACCAACTTTGCCAACTCATGAAATCGATCAGTGTATCCAGTATGATCAGCACCAACCATTGAATGATTCCAGAACTCGCCTTCTAACTTCTCAATCTCATTGCTTGGACAAAACTCCGTCATTAGTAATGCCTTGAAGTCATTCCACGCCATTGCATTAGCAGCATCTCGACCTTTTGCTTGGACTTGAGTATTCCACCAAGTCAAAGATTTGCCTATGAACGAACTCGCGGCATACTTCACCCTTTGATTAGCCAAACATCCGCTATTATCTATCACGGATTCCATCTTTTGAAGATTATTTTAGAGCTTCTTAAGAAGGAGAGATTGTACGCCAAGTTTTCAAAGTGTGATTGTTGGCTAGATTCGGTATAATTCCTTGGTCATGTGATTGATCGTAATGGTGTTCATGTTGATCCTATCAAGATCAAAGCCATTAGGAATTGGGCTACTCCAACGACGCCAACGGAGGTGAATTTATTAGATTGGCTGGTTACTATCGAAGGTTTATTGAAGGATTTTCTATGATTTCTAAGCTACTCACCAAGTTGACTCAGAAAGATAAGAAATATGAGTAGGGTAAGGAAGAAGAGGAAGCTTTTCAAACACTGAAGCAGAAGTTGTATAGTGCATCAATCTTAGCATTGCCCGAAGGAACGGAAGATTTCATGGTTTATTGCGATGCGTCACTTAAGGGTTATGGAGCCGTGTTGATGCAACGGGAAAAGGTGATAGCGTATGCTTCCCGACAATTGAAGACTCATGAAGAGAACTACACTACTCACGATTTGGAGTTGGGAGCCGTTGTTTTTACTCTTAGGTTGTGAAGACATTATTTGTATGGGACAAAGTGTGTGGTTTTCATCGATCACAAAGGTCTTCAATACATTCTCAATCAGAAAGAGCTGAACATGAGGCAACAGAGATGGATTGAGTTGTTAAGCGATTATGATTGTGAGATTCGGTATCATCCAGGAAAAGTGAATGTTGTGGCTAGCGCCTTAAGTCGGAAGGAAAGGATTAAGCCATTACGTGTTCGAGCTTTAGTGATGACTATTCATAACAATCTACCTAAGCAGATTCGTGAAGCTCAAAAGGAAGCGATGAAAAGGAAGAATGTAAAGGCAGCAAATTTGGAGAGATTGATTAAGCAAATATTCGAGTTTTGCCCCGATGGAACGCGTCATTTTGGAAATCGTGTTTGGTTTCCGTGATTCAGTGGATTGAGGTATTTGATTATGCATGAGTCACATAAGTTCAAGTATTCTATCCATCCGGGATCAGATAAGATGTATCAAGATTTGAAGCTGTTGTATTGGTGGTCGAATATGAAAGCTGATATTGCCACGTATGTTAGCAAGTGTTTGACTTGTGTGAAGGTTAAAGTTGAGCATCAAAAACCGTCTGGGTTGCTGCAACAAACTGAGATTCCTGTTTGGAAATGGGAAAGGATCACTATGGATTTTGTTAGTAGACTGCCTAGAACGCCAAGTGGGTATGATTCGATATGGGTCATTGTCGATCGATTGACCAAATCAGCTCATTTCCTACCAATGAAGAAGATGGATAGCATGGAGAAGCTCACGCAACTCTATCTAAAGGAATTTGTGTGTAGGCATGGTGTTCCTATATCAATCATTTTAGGTAGAGATATCCATTTTACGTCTAGATTTTGGAGATCGCTTCAGAAGGCGTTAGGAACAAATTTGGATATGAGTACCGCTTACCACCCTCAAACGGATGGTTAAAGCGAGAGGACTATACAAACGTTGGAAGATATGTTGCGTGTCTGTGTGATCGACTTTGGAAGTAGCTGGGATCGCCTTTTGCCTTTGGTCGAGTTCTCATACAACAATAGTTATCACAGACGAAAATGTAGGTCGCCTGTCTGCTGGAGTGAGGTTGGAGATAGCTAACTCACCAGTCCAAAATTGATTCGTGAAACGACAGAGAAGATTGTTCAGATTAAGAACTGTTTGCTGACTGCTCGTAGTCGTCAGAAAAGCTACGCGGATAGAAGATCTAAGCCATTGGAATTTGAAGTCGAGGATATGGTACCGATCAAGGTATCACCATGGAAGGGCACTGTGCGTTTTGTAAAGCGAGGAAAATTGAGTCCACGTTACATTGGGCCATTCAAGATTTTAGCTAGAGTTGGTCTTGTGGCTTACACGTTGGAACTACCTGAAGAGTTTAAATGGATTCATAGTACGTTTCAAGTTTCTAATCTCAAAAAATGTCCAACGCATGAAAATCTCATCATCCCACTTGACGAGATTCAACTTGATGATAAGTTGCATATGATTGAAGAGCCGGTGGAAATTGTTGATCGAGAAGTTAAGCGACTTAAGCAAAGTCAGATACATATCGTTAAAGTTCGTTGGAATTCGCAAAGAGGTCCAGAATTTACTTGGGAACGTGAGGATCAGATTAAGAATAAGTACCCTTATCTCTTTAAGAGTAATGATGAAGCAAGAAAGAGTGGATAAGTCGAGCTGAGCACCGGGACGGCGCTCCCTAAAGGAGGTGAGAATGTAACAACCCGAGTTTTAGGTCAACGTTTATCCCGAACTATGATAATTATTTTACTACATAATTGATTTTAGTCATTTATGCTATCTGAGATTTGGTGAAAATTTCCATTTATAGGGAAATTACAAGCCGTGATTGAGTTTCTATTTGTTTTTAGCGTCCGAGAAAGTTAGAAAAAATTATTTTCTCGCTCCGAGAGCGTGATTATTTTATTTTTGTATTTTGTGGTTTTTCCCCCGATTTTTTGTAAAAACCGTGTTTAAAGGTCGTGTTTTACATGATTTAACGTTTTATTAAATGTTTTAAAGTAAATTAGTGGGACGGAATAAAAATATTTACGAATGTGGTGTGACCCGAGTCCATGGTCAGCCAAAATAACAAAACAAATGACTTTGTACTAAAAATAGAAGGACTTTAAGGAAGGAGAGACTAAAAGTGTCAAGTGTCCAAACTTCATTTCTATATAAAGCCACTCATACACTCATATTTTCTTTTTAGCAAAATTTGTTCTTCCCTTGTCCTCTCTACCTTGTTCGACCGGCCACCACAACACCACTACCAAATTTGTTGATTTTCCGACATGCAATATAATCTAAATATATATTCTTAATCCTTGTATCGAGGCCTACATATTCCACTAATAAAATCCCACATGCAATGAGTATTTTGAAAGTTAGAAATTTGGTCAAGTTCAGGTGATTTTGATCTCAATAGGGTGTTTAGTGTTGTTAGATTAGTGTTATTAGAGGTTGGTTTGATTGAAAAAGTTTTGGTTTGTTAGGTTTGGGGTTTCGTTCAATTTCGAACCACAAGGGGAAAACAAAATCGATTTTTGTTATAGCATTGTGAGTATACTAGTTACATTTTTATGAGGTTAATTTGATGTTATTGCGTGTTGTATGTTATATGCTATAGAATTCAAGTGCGGAAATTATTGAAAGTGTATTTGGTTATTATTTGAAGTTTGATGGTTTTGGTATATTTACATAGGCTAGTTAAACATGTTTTGATGGTTGGTTTAAGCCAAAAATGTCATTTTAATGGGTTTTGAGTTGACTAAGTTTGACCAGAAAGTTTGACCGACCCATAGCGAGTTGAGAAATTTTTGAAAGTTAATTTGGATAATGAAAAGTGATAGAGTTCACCTTTAGCTGCATTTCGCTAGGTGGATCGTCACGTAACTCTTAATAACGAACGTTTTACGGCCAAGTCAAGTTTGGTAATTTTTGGTGTAAAAGTCAACTACGAAGTTTAACTTTTAAAAGTCAAACTTGCGTATACTTTTGAAAATGGGTTATAATGAGCAATGAGTTAGTAATGTTAGTTAATTAAATATGAAATATGAAGTTTGGATTATATTATCCTTACTTTCGACCACTTTCTAAAAATAGAAACTTTATGGTAAATGTGGTGATATTGATTAGTGCGTCAAGGTAAAATGTTTTGCGTCGCACTTGGAGATTGTAGTATATGATTGTATATACGTAATAGTTATATAAATATAGATGCAAGTATGCATTATATGCATTATTTTACTTTTAGTCACGTACCGCTATATATGTATTATATAGGTCGCGGTTGAGACGTGAAGTTATTTGCGCTTGTTGATTTGATTGAATTGGAATCTTTTGCTTAAGGTGAGTTCATAGCCTCGCATTTAAATCTTTTGACTGTTTTATAAAACCGCTAGGGGGATACATGTTGTTTTATAAATCGAGCACATATGATTTTATGGTATGCTGGACCCGATTATGAGATTGTTTCCGCATAAGTAGCTATTGTCGAAGTCCTTTATTTCATGAACCGTTAATCGCCTTGTGAGGTGAACGCTAATGCATTAAATAGATCTATTGGGTTTGACAACCCCGTCCGGGGTATGAATCCTTGTGAACACCCTGTCAAACAGATGTTTTGTATTTAGAGGTAGTAGGTATATGACAATAATACCTTGTTCTGAGGCAAATTGGCATATGAAATGACATATGTATTGTTAACGTTCGGTGTCATGAGCTTATTGCGTGAAAGAAAAGAGATGTTATACATTGTATTCGTTGCAAGGTTTTTCCCGAGAACTAAATTATGTGTTCAAAGTTTATTACTTATTGATTATTTTAAAATCTATGAATTTCACTCAACAATTTTGTTGACGTTTTAAACATGTTTTATCCCAGGTAACCAAGGATGAAGGAAACGATGGTGTGGAGGTGTCGTGCGTGTGATGATTTGGTGAAAGACTACTTATGTGTTCCTTGTCTTTCAAAAACAATTGTCTTTCAAATGTTGTAATGGTTGTGGTTGCGATCCTGTGGGGATCTAGACGCATTTTCTCTGATTAATAATGGAACACACGCTTGTAAAACGTCTCATTTTGGTCGTTTTCTATTATCTTGGTGTATTGTGCTATTTAGTGACACCCAATTGCAATTTCCGCTGCGCAATCCAAAAATGGGGGTGTTACATAAAGAGATTTGAAAATAGGCAATGAAGGATTCAAAATCGGGTTCGGTAATTCTTTGTATCAGTTATAACATATGAACATGTAATTTCTGCATGAAATCTTAAATATGGTAAGTCCTTATGATTATTTTAAGGCATATAAATAACACAATAAAGTTATCATTAAATACCAGTAGTTGTTGTCACTAAACTTACTTACATTTTGATATTTCAATATTGAATACTTTGACATTATAAGGAAACTGTTTGATTAGGTTTCGTTCATTGTTTTAAAAGTATAAGATTTATAAGTCAGATTCTTGTGTGGTGGTAAAACATGGGCCTTTGGATCTGTTATTTTTGCACTTTATGTAAACAAACATTTGTGTTTAATGAGAGTTAAGCTTAACCTTTCACAGCGGGATTTAAACATCTTGATAGTCTATAAACACGTAATTTTTTTGGTGCAAAGGTGAATTGTATTATTAATAACATAAGTCAAATTACAACCAAAACAAAGGAATATGGTGAACATAATTCCTCCCAATCACGTAGATGATGTACCTGTTGTTGATCCGAATCAACACGATGATGTTCATGTTGTTCCCGAGCCTGTCTTAGTGGATGAAGATGAGGACGGAAGTTAGACAAATTTAAGGAAGAGATATCCTAGAGAAGAAGATGATATGGAAGTCTTCATCGAGCGAGATGAGATGACTCCATAGTTGACTTACCCTTATGAAGAAATGGATCCTCATATCCCTCTTCGCCTGCTTATGAGTCTAACCGAGGATGCGATTGAGGTGGAGCAACTGATTGAGAATGAGGATAGGACTATTTATTGCTAGTGTCCATGAGGTAGGTGATTGTTTACTGCTTCCTTTCTTTATGAGGATAGATGTTGGTCTATTGCCTGGTCTTCATGAGAAGGGATTATTATACTATCTTTTTGGTCGGATGCTTCTCTTTCAAGGACGATTGTGTGGTCGCGAGTCGTGCTTTTTCGTCGCAGAAGTGGAAAGCAAAGTACGAGTTTTACTATGGTAAGGTGATTTGGATTTGGGTAATGAAGTGCGTTATAGTGTGGAAACAAGGAACTGCTGCATGGAAAAGGATAGTTGAGAAGCCTTGGTAATGCTGAAGTAAGTTGAGTGTAAGAAGTTGAGAGGAACTTGAAGAAGAAGGTTTAGAAACATTCCTTCATTATGCAGAACGAACGAGTTGAGAGAGATCTCTACTGGTCTTGAGTGCGAGCTTGCGTGCTATCAAGAGATGATTCGTAGAGGATTTGTGTTTGAAGAAAGACCGAATGAAGCTATCAATGTTCTAATTGAAGATGAGAAGAGTTCCTTCATTGAGTCGCAAAGATTCTCCTGATTCTTAGTATTTTAGATTAATTAGTAGTGTACTTTATTGTGCTAATAACTAAAACCTGAATCGTCAGTTGTAGAATTTGGTTATTGGTTGTATCGTATTTGTATATTTACTGAAACATGCATACTATGTTAAACTCTTTTGTGATGAAAATGAATGACTATCTATCATGATTAATACTTGATGTTATGTTGACTGTGTCGTGATTGTTTTGTCTTTGTCCAATGTTATGAGTTTACCTTGTATGAAAGTTTTAGGATTGTTTTCTGTGTGAGTGACATAATCTGCTCCAAAGGTCTTAACCTATGACTCAAGCTGATATTCGTCGATGTTCAAGGAATCTGTCGTTGCTGCTATCTATACTTGGAGAGTAGACACTTCATGTGAATGTTTAGGAACATGATGTTAGGGGATCCTGGACCAGCTAGGGGTTAGGATGCCGCACTGCTGTCCGTATGTGCACTTTTTCTGGATTTATGGAAGTGAAATTCCTTTTGATTTTTCGTTGGTAATGAAGGTAGCTGTCGAATAATTAAGATGGTTCGAGAAAACTAGGAGTGTTTTTGGGATCAACGATATGTGCAAAGGGCAAGAAGGTTAGGTTTGCTGCTGCAACATTGCAAGGACCTGCTTTGATTTGGTGGAATGCTAAGATTGCAACCATGGGTTTAGAGACTGTGAACCAAATGACTTGGACTGAAATGAACAACGATGACTGCAGAGTTGTCTAAGTAGGAAGAAGTATAATCGTAGTGGATGCAGAATTTATAGAAATAGAAGGTTAAGGAGTATAAACATTGTCGCTTATACTCAAGAGGTTCAATAAGCTTGATTGATGGTACGGAGAATGTGAGCCAAAAAAGAGTAAAGTTGATGCTTACATCCGGGGATGATGATAACATCAAGGGTGATGTTACTTCTTTAAGCGGCTTACTGATACAGAAGCTGTGCGAATGGCCTCATTAGTGGTTCGGAGCAGAAAATCGCAAGAGCTAGAGATGAAAGAATTTTGGAAGGAAAGAAGCGACAGTAGGATATCTTTCAAAGTGGAAATGGTAGTGGTAAGGGAAATCAAAGGGATAACTCACGCCAAACTTTGCAGAATAACCAAAGGCAATGAAACGCGCGAGCTATCGCTACCACTCCTACTGATGGAAAGCTTCCTTTGTATGAACGATGTTTTACTCGCCATATTGGTCAGTGTACGATCAAGTGCCACAAGTGTGGAAAGGTTGGGCATAAGTTAAGGTACTGTAAAGAGAAGAATGATGCCACGGGTGCAAATGCTCTGCCCATTCCGACTTGTTATGATTGTGGTGAGCAAGGTCATACTAGGAACCGATGCCCAAGAAAGGTTAAGCAAGAGGAAGTTGAAGAAGTTTATGGTCGAGCTTATGCTATTAAGGATGTTGAGCTAAAGGGTCTGAATGTGGTTACTGGTATGTTTATGCTCAATAACCACTATGCTTTTGTTTTATTTGATTCGGGTTCTGATAGGAGTTTTATAGATACTAGATTTTGATATCAATCCGGTTAAAATAGGGGCTAGTTATGAGGTAGAGTTAGCTGATGAAAGGGTAGTTAGTATGAACACTGTTCTGAAAGGTTGCACTTTGAATTTAGTAAACTATGTTTTTGAAATTGATCTTATGCTGATTGAGCTGGGTATATTGACTGTCATCATCGGTATGGACATGCTTGTCAAGCATGATGTTGTGATTGTCTGTGGCGAGAAAGTTGTTCATATACCGTATGGGAACAAGATGTTGATAGTCGAAAGCGACAAGGGTGTGTCTCGACTAAAGGTCATATCTTGTATCAAGGCCCGTAAGTACGTCGAGCGAGGTTGTCATTTGTTTTTGGCACACGTGATGGAAAACAAGTTGAAGGAGAAACGAATGGAAGACGTGCCTGTAATTTGTGATTTTCCTAAGGTGTTTCCTGAGGTGTTGCCAGGACTACCACCGCCGAGGCAAGTAGAATTTCTAATTGATTTAGTACAGGGGGTGAACCTGATACACGTGCCCGTATAGATTGGCAGGTCTGAGTAAGTGAGTGTCGGTACAAACAGCAAGAGCTTATCTGAGAAAGGATTTATTCGTCTAAGTTCATCACCGTGGGGAGCACTGGTGTTGTTTGTGAAAAAGAAAGATAGATCTTTTAGAATGTGTATCGATTATCGCGAGTTAAATAAGTTGACTGTCAAGAATCGTTATCCTCTTCTAAGAATTAACGATTTATTTGACCAACTGCAAGGTTTGAGCGTGTATTCTAAGATCGATCTGCGATCAGGATATCACCAGTTACGCATTAAAGAGGAAGACATTCCAATTACTGCATTTAGAACTCGGTATGGTCACTTTTAGTTCCAAGTAATGCCGTTTGGATTTGTACAAATGCACTGTTGTGTTTTGGACTTGATGTCTCCGCGTATGCAAGCCATTTATTGATAAGTTCATATTTGTGTTCCATTGATGAATTTTGGTCTTATTTCAAGGACGAAGTAGAGCATGGGAAGCATTTAAGATTATTCTGGAGGCTGATTATGGAAGAAAGATTGTTTTTTTTATACGCAAGTTTCAAAGTGTGATCTTTGGGAAAGATTCGGTACAATTTTTAGGTTATGTGATTGATCGTAGTGGCGTTCCTGTTGATCTTCAAAGTATCAAAGCCATTTTGAGTTGGGTTGCACATCGATGCAACGGGAGGCTGAGGTAATTTCTTGATTGGCTGGGTACTACCGGAGGTTCATTGAAGGTTTTTCTTTGATTTCTAAGCCACTCATAAGTTGATCAGATAAATAGAATATAAGTAGGGAATATGAAGAAGAAGAAGAAGCTTTCAGGACATTGAAGCAAAAGTTGTGTAGTACACCAATCTTAGCATTGCTCGAGGGAACATAATATTTCGTGGTGTATTGTGACGCATCACTTAAAGGTTATTGAGCCGTGTTGATGCACTCTGATAAAGTTGATAACATATGCTTCTAGGACATTTAAAGTCCATGAAGAGAATTACAATTACTTCACGATTTGGGAGTTAGGAGCCGTTGTTTTCGCTCTTAGATTATGGAGACATTATTTGTATGGAATGAAGTGTGTGGTTTTCACCGATCACGAGAGCCTATAATATATTTTGAATCAGAAAGAGTTGAACTTGAGACAACGAAGATGGATTGAGTTGTTGAGTGATTATGATTGTGAAATTCGGTATCATCCTAGAAAAGCGAATGTTGTGGCTGACGCCTTAAGTCAAAAAGAAAGGGATAAGCCATTGTGTATTTGAGCTTTGATGATGACTATTCACAATGATCTACCTAAGCAAATTCATGAAGCGCAGGAGGAAGCGATGAAAAAAGAGAATGTTGAGGCAGAAAATTTGGGGAGATTAATTAAACCAATATTCGAATTTCTCCCTGATAGAACACGTTGTTTTGGGAATCGTGTTTGGTTGCCGCTATTCAGTGGATTAAGAGATTTTGTTATGCATGAGTCGCATAAGTCCAAGTATTCCATCCATCCTGGATCGGACAAGATGTATCAAGATTTAAAGCTGTTGTACTTGTTGGAAACAAGAAAAGTACCAGTCACTTCCAAGTTGTAATAGTCTTAGCCCGTGTTTGTTATATGCATTGTGTAGTAAGCTAGTCTAGCCAAGGCTAACAGGTTTTCCCGTTAAGGCCTATGGCCGGCATGTATGTAGAATATATTACTTCTCCGAGCCTTGGAGAGGGTGGTTGGTTGTTTCATTTTCTCATTTTTCACACACTTAATAATATTATCATCTTTCTCTCTCTAGAAACTTTCTAAACTACTTCTCTCTCTAGTTCTTGCATAATATCAAAGATTACTAGTATTCTTCAATTGGTATCAAGAACAATGGAGTGGTGTGTTTATTTTTTATGTTTGTTGATTCTTTAAATTTCTCTCAAATTATAATATATAATATATATTAAAATATAAAATATATAAGTAATTTAAAAAAAAACAACAAATCAATAAAGTAACCAGGAGCAGTATAGACTATTCCCGGGTCGTTAATCCCCAATGAGGCTGTGCTGGAAAATCGATACAGTCGGAAGATTGGAGTTTGAATGAGAGAAAGGATTTGAGAGTGCACGTGAAGGTAGACTTAGTCAATTAAACACAAACGTTCTAAGAAAATCCAAAATAATACGAAATTAGCTGAAAAACGGAGCAACGGAATCCCGAACAAAGGGGGAAAAACCTAAATATTTAAAATTAAACCCTACGAAGAATTTTTCACTTTAACTACTCTAGGGAACAATATCTGGAAAAAAAAAGATGAAAAGACTAGACCGAAAACGGAGTTCGTTTGACCCAAAAACGAGTCAAGACAAAAACCGCACCCGGACCCGTTCTTTAAAAAGCAAAAAGTTATAAAAATGACCCTACGAAATTTTTTATATTTTTCCTATACAATATGACTAAATAAATATTTTATAAAAAAGAAAAATATTTTTTTCATAATTTTTGTATTTTTTATGAATTTTTTAATAATTTTTACAATAATTAAAATTGTTATAATTACTAAATGGACTTTTAAAAATTCTGAATTCTGAAAATTTTACTAAAAATACTTAGCACTATAACAAACCTACTAAAAATAAGAAACAAAAAGTTGGCTTATAAATAAGCCCGAAATAAGCTGTTAACAGCTTATACACTACAAAGCCAAAAACTTGTATAAATAACTAAGCCCTTGGGACTATAACGAAAAAGTCCCAAGGGCGCAGCGGTATGTGTGTTAAAAGAAAGGTGTACGAGGGTTGAGACTCGGGTTCGAGACTTGCTCACCCGGGTAACCCCTTGTCTCCTTTTTTTTTTTGGAAAACTTTGTGAATGAAAGTTGTTAAGCTTGATGAGCTTAACACTTTTCAAAACTACCTCTTTTTCTAAAAAGCTAAGAATAAGCTGTAAATAAGCTTTTAAATTCGACAGAAACTTAAAGTCTGATATAATTACAACTAAAATTAATTAAATAAAACCTAATTTAATCTACGGGAAACAGATATAGGAAATGGGGATCTTAAAAACTACGGGAAACAAAATTAGTTATAGGGAAATTCTAAAATTAAATCTATACTAAAATACGGGGAACAGAATCAGGTATCGGGAAACCTAAATACTAAAAATTAAGAAAATAAATGCTAAATTAAATTAAAAATCAAAATTAAATTCTAATTAACTTAATTTGAAAAATAAAGAAAACTAGAACTAAAACGGAGGTCGTTTGAATGTAAAACGAAAAGAAACGGTAAAACGCACCCGGTAAAACGGGTCTAAGACTGAAATTTAAGAAAAATTAAGCCTATACTAAATTTTATATTTTTCCTAGACACTAAATGACAAAAGAAAATTTTATAAAAAAGAAAAATATTTTTTTATTAATTTTCTGATTTTTTATGAATTTATAAAGATTAATAACTAATTAAAACTAAGAAAATAGAAAAAGACAAAAAATAAAAGTTATAAAAATTCTGAAAAAATAAAATTAAATAAAGAAAAAGTTAACAATTCTAAAAATATAAAAATGCCCAAAAGTTACTGTTTAAAATTAAAGTAATTAAACTAATTAAATTTTAACCTAATTTAATTAATTAAATTAAATAAACTAACTAAAGTTAACTGCTGTTAAAACAAAAGGACTAACAGGGAAAAGGGACAAGGACTAACGGGGAAACAACAAACTGACAAGGGGGACTAACAATTATAACTATAAAAGACAAAATTACACAAACAGTCCCTGAGTTGGACCCCGATTACAAAGCAAGTCCAAACAGCTTATTATCAAAAAGCTATAAAAGCAAAGTTGTTAAGGGGCTCAAGGGGAGTCTTTTTTGTAAAAGCACTTATGCTTTTTACTCACTAAATAAGCTAGAAACTTAAGGCTTTTGGGGCTGCAGAAGCTAAATAAGCTTATGGCTTATTTTTCTTGGCTTTTAGGATTTTAAGACTACAAAATAAGCTAAAATCTATGGGAAACAAATAAATAGGGAGAGGGGAGTCCTAAATAAGCTAAGGTTTCTAGAATAAGCCCTAAAATAAGCTGGAAATGAGATAAGCTATGTTAACAGTTTTAAAAGAAAACAGAAAAAGGCCTACTTTAAGCCTATAATAAGCTAACTAAATAAGCTTACTAACTAAAATAAGCTGCTAATCCTAAGAGGTAAACCTATAAGCTATGTTTAAAAGCAATAAGAACCTAGGGCTTAGTTTTCAATAAGCTAGAAAAGTTGGGCTATTTTATGGTGCTCAGCACCAGGGGAGCTAGGCAGTGAGCTAGGGGCTTATTTTGGCTTATTGAAATAAGCTTATAAAAGCTTTTTAGCCAAATCCAAGCACAAACAGATTTATAAGGGAGGCAAATGAGCTTATTTCCAAACTATGAGAGCTTAAGGTTAAGAAAAAGTTGCTGAATTTGTGGCTTGAAATTAAGGGTTTACAAAGAAATGACATTTAGGTAATTTGACTTGGCTTGGTCAATTTCATAATAACAGAACAAGGGTGCTCTTGAAAGGGGCTAGTAACACTCAAATAAGCACAAACAAGGTGTGCTTAAGCTGTCTACACAGCTTAAG